>BGPR01005963.1:0-12398 GCA_013235015.1 Araneus ventricosus | reverse complement strand
TTGGAAAAATCTGGAAGGAAAGTTATTCTGTTCGATAATTAAGTTTACCTCTTATTTGATTTATGTACTGTTAGTGCTAGGAATAACTTGAAGCTGACAGAATTATTAGTGGCATATGTTAGAAATCTCTGCCCTAAAAATTTAAAAGTAGATCTGAAGAGGAACTAGAGAAACTTACATTTCCAGAGTTTTCAGCAAATACCTAAAATAAAGAATTCGACCTAAAATACCTTTTCAGTGGAAAAAGCAATAAAGCACATCTAGTAGGTCTATGGGTGATTTTGTTTGGAACCTGATAAAAATAAATTTTATGAATATTTTAACATGCGATCTCATTTAGATATTTTATAATATTCATTAGTGGCTAAACGTGAATTAAAAATATATAATAAATTTTCTTTTACATGTATCAAACGCAAAAATAAATATTAACTAGATTTGAATTGCCTTTCAATCTCAGAACTCTTTTTCTTTCTCTAGCGTAGTTAAATATGACCTATAAATCTAACAACATTATTAAGAAAAGAAAACAACAAACCACGTCATAAAAGAAAAACCAAGACAACAAAAAGGAACAAAACGCCAACGTCCGGGACGCGTTATCAGCAAGGGAAATCCCGAACGGGCGTAAATATAAATAAATTCGGTGTTTTCTGAACACAAACTCTAGCAATTATTCTAAAAAAGAGTTTGTTTCCCCGGAACACCGAACAACATTATTTTAGTTGAGATGTTCATTAACGTTCTTCGGAAATGAAAATTAAACCCTCTGACTGTTTATCCCACGATTTCCGCAGGTTAGAAGCAAGCATATTTTCTGCTGCATCCTGCTATTTTCACAGGCTAATGTGTTAGTGCTTTTACAGCGTTGGATCATATTATACTAATAAAGACTTGCATATAAATAACAACTCGCTTGGCTCAACGGTGTTTGAACACATTTGAAAACGTTGCATCTAAACAATGATTTTAAAAAAATTACACAATCCGAGGGTTAAAAAGGAAAAAGATGTTGGGCACTTCTAAAGAGAAATTAAATTTAGTTGGTATTGAATAATTCTCAATTTCTTATAATTCTGGATTATTTTTCTTCTTTTATAGGACTCTATACAATGGTTTAACAGTACTAGAGTATTAATAAATTGAATCCTTCATCTCAAATAATTGGTATTGAGAGAAAGAAATGCAATGTAAGGATTTTTGCTGCTGTTTAAATGTTGTAAAGCAGCATGTATTTAAAGCTTAATATAGCTTTTATGCGTATATAATACTGAAATATTTAGAACTACCTAATTCATAAAACTGATAAAAAAATATTAGAATTTTCAAAGTTTCAAACGCATTGTTTTTTTTATGACAATAAATTAAAAGAAATTTTTAAGACATAAGAGAATTGTGCATATTAATTAAAATTATAACCTGTAAAGTTATACCAGTTGTTAAGCACTTCGCTCGCCAAATGTGGCGACCTCCCGAATTAGGGTTGTTTTTTTGTAACTGCGCGGGACATAGAAATACGCCAGAATCGGAATTGAAAAAGTGAACGAGCGTGATTTCATGCTCTTGTTAGTGGAGCGATGCAATGCTCCGTTATTATTGTTAACATCACTTCGTCATTTCTCGACATAATAGTTCTTACCGCAATTTGCAGTCCACACTTCAAATTTTAATATTCTATCATTCAGCTACACCGCAACTTGCTTTACAGTTACCTCGCAAATTAGAGCTATCGACAGACTGCAAAACCATTTTTTTTACATTTTTTGAAAGGAAGATATAAAAGCATGGTTAAATAAATCTATGACCATAAAAGGCAATGCTTGTGTGTGTGCGTGTCTGAGTGTGTGCGGTCCCAACGAATCTATCGCACTTATAGCTATTTGGCACACAGGTAGTCGTAGTGGTGACTCAATGCACCTCGAAGCCTGATTTTAAAAATTTAATCCAGAATTTTTTTATTTAATGTTTTGTGTTGTTTTGGGGTCCTTTTCGATATATATTTTCCCATTACATTGTTTCTGATGATCGTAAGAATAAAATAGATACATCATCGGAAAGAACAAACGCTTTCCATTCTAATGAAGTTTATTTTGAACTTCTAAGGTAATTCGTTGAATTTTGAGAAATTTTTAAAAAATAGTATTTTTTCTCTGAAATTTTTCCTTCTACATTTTTATTTTTGCACTTCCGACGTTCTAATAACGCTATCATTTCCATCTTTTTTAAGGTAATAACTATAATATTTCGCCCTGATTTAAAACAAGAACGGATAAAATACCTTTTTTCTTCGAATTTAAATTAATTATTTTATTGAACAGTTCAAACGCTTTTTCTCGCACATCCGAAACGAAGTTTTGAACAAAGTAAAACGTACCCAGCATGCATTGCGTGACTTTCGTCGCGGCGGGTGACGTCATATTTACTGAATGACTTCGATTATTATCCTCTCCAGTGTCTTAACATATTTCTTCGCCTCGCATACTTAGCTGGGGTCTAATGAATTTCATATTGTAATTTTTAAATATTATTTTGGATTAACGTACTTTTTTCTGATTTTGTTGAAGTAATAATACCACGGGCAACGCCGAGCGTTTACTGCTAGTAAGTAATAAAGGCTAAAATGGATGCTAACTCAATACACCACACGTGTTCAATAGTATAACAAGAGAATAAAATGAATGAAATGTATGATTGAACAGTTTTACGTCACCCTTAAAAATCTCTAAATTGCAGAAACTGTGGTCAGTGGGTATGAGTGAGAAATGCTCGAGTGGAGTAAAAGAAGAAGTATTATAACAAGTTTTAGTAATTTTTGAATAGAATTTATGATAATATTTCAGGTAGAATGAATGTTATTAAGCAACAAATAAATGTGAACACATTTTAGTGTACATACTCAAAGTCACAGTAGTTTTGTCTTACATTGATTATTGGTGAATCATACCATGTTGGAATTGGTGTACTCGAAAGTTATTATTTCTGGATTTTAAATTGGAAATTATATTTATTTGCAAAGCCGCTTTTCCAGCTTTTACATTTAACAGCATTCAACAAGAGCAATGATGAAAAGATTGGTGCACTTCAAGTAGAGTAAGTTAAATGTACTGTATTACATGAATTTCTGTGAAGTGGGAGAAAGTGTGTCATTATTACATTCAGAGACACTTTCTAAGTATGCAAAAACCGTCTCTGTTCTTTCATACACATTCAAAGCTTTTTAACTTTTTATGATAAGAATGGGAAATTTATGTCACTCCTATGTAAAATAAAATTGCGTTGTATGCATGGTTTAGCTACAAATCAAACATTTTTAATTTCATTAAAAAGTCACGATTAATTATCTTTTATATTAGAGACAATTAATGATGCAACAGCAAGGGAAAAAGATTTGGAAACATTATTCCTCCATGTGAAACGTTAGATTACTATTTATAAGTTAAGAAGAAAAGAAAAAGTAAAATATTTAGTAAGAATGCATAGAACAATGTGTAAGAATCACCTTTGTATTTTCTGTAATAAGGAAAATTTCCTTAACTAAAAAGGCTTAAACTCATTACTTGATATGTTAAAAAATAATTATTAAAATGTGATAAAAGGAAGAGTCTGATTTCTTCAACGAGATTAACTTAGTATTAAAAAGGTGAGAGTTATAACATTCTTGCTTCTTTTTCGTAAAAAATCTACCAGTTTTATAAGATTGTCTTATAGTGGATGTATGATAATTTTCAAATAAGGATTCAGAGTTTTGCAGTGACAGGAAACATTTATAACTTATATTATTTCCTTGATTTTGAATAATTGGATTTCTTCTAACTGCTGATTAATTAATTTGAATTATGACTTCCATAAAATAGTAAGGAAGGTAATTTTGTTGATATGTAATTTTGTTGTAATATTTTATTTAGGTCTGAACTTGCATAGTAAATTAAATTTTATTGCGACTTTTGTCTTCATAACTGTTGTCTGTACACGTATTTTTTTTGAGAAGCAATATAAAAGAAAATAAATTTGTGTATAAATAAACAAATCCTTTTGTTTTCGTTCAAAAAATTACATTGGTATTATTATTCTAATTTATGAAGCTTGCTATATTCTACTGTTATAAGAAAAAAAATTAAAATATGCTATTTACAAGCACACATAAAATAGTATTTTATTATATTATTTGAACTTTTAAGCAAACAATCTTATAGACAAAGAAATTAGCGTCCTTGAATTTTTTAATCGTGCCATAATGCTCAATTTTGTGCCAAGAGAAATGGATAGAGTGACTAAGAGAGAGGCAGAGAGAGAAAGAGAGAGAAAGTGAGAATGATAGAAAGAGAGAGAGAGAAAGATTTTTTGCTTCGAATCATGCAGGAATTCCACACTCTCTAAAATAATGACGGGGAAAGCCTTGGAAGTGTTTTGGGTAATTGCGTTTTCCTTAATAGTCATGCGTCTCTTAAGACGTGCAGGCGAAGCTTAGATTTGATGTTTTTCTTTGTCACGGGTTAAGAAAGAGTGCAAAGGAAGTAGTGTCGAAGATACGAGAAAGGAGAGAGGCCACTGGATTTACTATGCTGATTAGTATCTAATACAGAGATATCACTTGGCCAGCAAACGTGTCGTTGAGGTGAATTTCCATTATTGTTTAAGATAATTTTAATACTTGTAGAACATTTTTTTTAACCCCGTTGTAATGTAATGCATTTGTACAAATGTTACCAACAGTTTTTTTCCATTGATTTTTATTTTATTCGAACTTTTAGATTATTTATTGAGCTAAATTTCTTGTAGCTGTTTACAAAAAATGAATATTGATTAATTATTTCTGATAACTGCTTTTGTGAAATTTTGTAAAGATATCCATTCGCTAAGAATATCAATGAACATCAATTTGTTGCATATTATAGCCTTCTTCCGAAGTATCAAAGAGAATTACTGTGAAGTAAATGTTATTTTATAAAAAAATGTAACTTACATGATAAGATTATGAAATAAATAATTAACATTGCAAATAAGGTTTATTTTATAAACCTTATTCATAACACAACAGCTTTTTGCGCATTTTCGATTAAACTGAGTTTTAATATTCGCATCTTTAAGTTTAGTCTGTACTAGATCTGACTAGTGATCTATGTCATTCCTGCTATTGAAAAATGGGAAAGTGTTCGCGGAAATTATTCAAAAACGTTACATTTAACGAATCAATTTCGCATCTAAGTTTTATTACGAATATCACATATAATTAGAATAAGTTACGATAACTTTATGGGATATTCCTGAAATGGATGTAATTAATTGGATAGTGTTTTTGAGTTAGTAATGTTGGCATCATAAATAATGCCATTTCTGTTTTAGTTAACAACAGACCTTTAATATACACACATCACTCCCCTTCTTAATTAAAAAGTTTGAAATTATTTACATTAACAAAAATATTTTTCAATAGTACCTAACTATCAATAAACAATTTCTAATTAAATTTCAAATCTTTCTCATTTTTTTACGATTCTATGTAAGGTAAATCTGTATTGCTTTCAGTGTGTATTCAAATCTGGCATATTGTATGTGCAAATTTTATTTTAAATTTATAAAATTCCAGTCTTATGTATCCATAGTTTTATATTTATCTTTAAAAACATTATTATTCTGCTGATTTTCCATTGGTATTTAAAGACATTGTGCTCCTCTCGATATTCTTCTGCACTGAATATCATAAAATAGGTCTTTGGAACCCTAAGTCCGTTAACTCTTTCGAGGTAAAAAATTATTCTTCCATTTTTTACATTTTAAAGCAATTAAATAAATTAAGTAACCAATTACCTTTTTCTGAAGAAGCCTACGAGCATGAATTGTTTTCCACTTCAATTTATTTTTGATATAGACAAAATTATAATTACCATTTAAATTGGGAGATAAATTAAAATTTAGAGCAATATTTCAAATAGTCATAATTCCTTTGAAATTCTCTGAATACCAGATACACCATGTAAAGAACTTATTGCATGGATTGTACATTAACCGAGTTTTTCATAAAACACCTCGTCTTTCTATGAAACAGAAATTTATCCTACTTGTGGTGATATGTTAATACATAACTTGCATAATTTATTATCAAAAAAGGAGTTTTCTTTTATACTAACCATAGAATTCAGAAAATGTATTCAGGTTTGCTGGCCAACAAGTAATTAGTGCAAAGTTATAAACACAACAGAAAATTCACAAAAGCGACAGAAAGATTTGGTGCTTTTTTCCAACTTTGCTGATACTTACCATATACAATAAGATACATTAAACTTGTTTAAAAATAGTATACATTTCTAGAAAAATTAGTAAATAATGCAGGGAAACAGTAAATTTATTTAACTCAGCATCTTTTCAATTTCAACGATAAGGAACAAAATATTAACAATTTTATGTTATGCACGTACAAACGAGCACTAAAACATGCAAGAGATAGAAAATATTTTCATGCTGAATAGACAAAAAGGAAAACAAAAGTAATACAGAGAAAAGTTCAAAAGCTATTTAAAGCATCAGGTATACCTAGATAAATGTTTTTGAAAAAAAAAACAAATTAAGTGAAATTAATCAATTTTTGATTTTTAATTATTAATACAGTACCTTAAATACTTTAATTTTGTTACTTTAATACTTTAAAAATGTTTTTGAAAAAAATGAAAACAACTTAAGTGAAATTAATCAATTTTTGATTTTTAATTATCAATATAGCACCTTAAATACTTTAAATATTGCCTTTTGAAAGATAAATGTAACTATAAAATTTTCAAAACAGCTCGGATCGTAAGTCAGTGCTTATTATAATTCGGGTTCAAGTTCTTTAATCTATAAATACTACTAACATTTTTTTATATAATAAAACTGTAACAGGATGATGTGAAGATAAAATACGATAAATATTTAAATTTATTAAAAGCGAACGAAATAGGATAAAAATCTATGAAAAGCTATTTCCATTTTTTTGAGGAAAGATCAAAATACATCGAAAAAGAAAAAGCTTTTACCCAGGAACCTGCAAATATAGTTTAAGATAATTATCGGACATAATAAGGGCACCCAAAAGAATTTAACATATTTTATTGTAAAATTTGATCCTAAATATATCTTGCCTATCACTTAAGCATGATTTTAAAATTTTCAACCCGAAAAACAGTCTGACTTTTATTTTTACTCGAAGAATATGCAGAATAAATACTAAAAACTATTCATTTAAGGAATTCGTTTAGAGACGAATCATATCTTTGATACACATTCTGTTGAAAATCACCGCGATCTGAAAATTTGATTAGGGAAGAGAATTAGGGAATAAAACTGGTTGCATTTAACATAATAAGAGTTGATTGAAAGCATTAAAGACGGAGAAAATTAGGGAGTCGCATCTCAGTTTAATTCGGAGAAAACTTTTATTTATAGCCGTTTATTAATTTCACTACAAGAACTGCATTACCATAATATTGCTGTGTTTCATCAAGTTGGTTATCTTTATCGAAATATTTTTCAAATTTTTTCATTCGAAACATTTTGAGATTGAAAGCTATATTTTTTTGTTCAAATGTTCGAAGCAATTTTTCTCTTTTTGCAGAAATTCAGAAAATATAGAAAATATATCGTAATAAAGTTATAAATTGAGAAAATTAGTGCAGGAGTCAGTTGGAAGAGACGGGAAAGAGGATCAAGTTAGCTGGGATTGTATAAGATTTTCTATGATTTTTATAAAGTCTATTTTCTGGTGGAGACGCCCACTAAGAAAGTTGTTAGTGGCTACAAAAAGAAAGATAAGACTTACATAGTCTTTGTCTAAAAATGTGACAGGATTTTCGCTTTGGAACAGCACATAAGGAAAGAGACTTTTCGAAGATACCTGTGATGTAAAAATTGTTTTGTTTTTCTCACATATGAAAACACAAGAAAAGGGGAAAGGCTGCAGTTTGTTTCGTTTCAAATTTATCTCAAATTTTGATTGAGTCTAGAATTTTTTATGCAATACTAAAAAGTAAAAAAAGATTTATCTCATTTGTAAGACACAGAGAGATGAATTTCGGAAATAAAAACTGCAAAAGCTTTCATGAGATAATGAATACAATAGCTTAAAAAATAGTAACATAAATTTTAAAAATAAATCTGTAGATTAGGGATCAGTTGAATAAACTAAAACCCCTCCCAGATAATGAATTTAAGTATACTAAATCTGAGAAAATGATAATTATAGCATGGTTAATAAGAACATAATTTTTATCCTCGACTCAAAGACTGAACTGAAACATTTATTACATTTATAAATACAAAATTTAAATAGAAGGAGCTTTATTTCTGAGATATTCTAATATTTTCTGTTGATTCCTTACAATTGATTCTATAGTTCTGCAGGAAATCAAATTGTTATTTTGTTAAATTTTCTGTATTTACAGCATTAAAGAAATCGTAACTTTTAGAAGCATTCTTATTTTACTTTTGCATTTTTTAGACATCCTGATATATAATTATATTAGCTTTATAATTTTTTCAGTATATTGGAATCTTTTCAATGTTTGTGTGACAGAAATCACATTATTACAATAAAACATTTAATGGCAAGGCAATGGCAGTTTCTTGTTTTACTGTACAAATAGGTCTTCGTGGGTCAAATACTTAAACAGTAATTTCCCATGAAATAAAAACGTATTCATGTAATTTAATAATCTCGTAAAAATAATTAATTTTTAAAATTAATGTGTCTCTCTGTGACAGTTTTCCATAATGATATTTATAAAGGAATAATAGAATTCAGTCTTGTATGAAAAATTAAATATACTAAGTAAGGTACATTTCGCTATAAAATTATGTCAGAATCAGCTATTGACGCTTTTTTTTGAGAATTTATGATTTTAGAATGTACACATTTCATTCTTTTTTGACTAATATCGTGTTTCTACAGTACTTTACTTTTCTCTTTAAATTACCTTAATTACTATAAATTACCATATATATTATACATTCTACTTTTATACATAAAAACGTGAAGAATAGTTTCGATTTATAAGACTTTTCAGTTCTTGTTTTGTGTGGTTTTCAATACGTTTTTGTTTTGATAATATTTTCTTTCTGATTCTACCGACAGTTACAGAAGCTCACAAAAGAGTTTAAACGTCAAAAAAACGTCAAACGTCAAACATTTGTTGCATGGACGTTTACCTCACTTATGAACTCAAAATGTACACACTTGTACACAAAAAAATGACCACATTCATGACCACACATCAATGACCACAAAAGCATTCGTTTTCATATTGTGAGCTGTATACTTACAATATAAAAACAAAAAGTATCAAGAAGTTCTAGTTTTTTTTCAGGCAGTTCTATTACCGTTACTAATGAATAACTGTCAGACACTATTTAATAATTATATTGGAAAAATACTGGGGAATTCTAAGAATGTTTTGTATGTTAAAAAATCCCGACTGTATTCCAGTAGCTTTGATGACTAAATACTTATTGAATTCATGTCTTTTTATATTTCCGGGCAAGCGTTGGCTGCTTTCTTTTCATTTTATCGATACATTATGGAGTAAAATTGTATTTGTCTAATAATTTCCACTTTTTCCTAACAAGAGCGAGGAAATTTAAGAAAAGAAACGATGTAAAAAAATAAAAATCATAATAAAACAAATAAAATTTGTTAGTCATTCACTTCATTTTAAATAGGTTAGAAAACTATTCAACCCCATAGAGTAATTCTTACAAAGAATTAGGAGACTGTAAAGATAAAATATTTAACATATTAAGTTATACTTATTTAGGATATGATTTGTCTTTTTATTTTTTGTCTAAACATCTAAGACACTGCTGCATGTGTAAAATGGGTGCTCATAAAGAATAAGATTTTCTTATATGAAAGATCTGGAATGTGAGGAGGGCAGGCTAGGGTCTGGACTTAGAATCTTTGTGAAACAGTGAGGAAGAAAAATCGACTTCATTAAAGAGCAGCTATAAAGCGAATTTTGGACTGGATAACTGACCAGTAATTCCAAGGGTACTTTTGCTGGTGGTTCATCATCAAAATTCTCTTTGTTATGCTTTATCACATAGACTGCATTTTATTTCTTATTAATTACTATTGAACACTGTGGTCGACTTAACTCGATTATTTGCGTTTCGGGACAGTACAATTACTAAACGAACTAATCCAGACCTCTTAACTACAGTCTCTGAGTATAGTTGTTGAGATAAATCAGATTGCTGAGCGCTGAAATTGTGACCTTTCAAATGAAGAATGAGTCAATATAGCTGAATTTGATAACTCCTCTTGTAAATTTTTTATATTATACTCGGATTGTAATCCTCAATATGTTTTTATTTTATTCTTCTTTGTTCATGTATAATTATGTTCCCTTTCAAGTGTTTTTATATCCTAATGTTGTAATTTCTTTTCAATAAAGTTTCACACATACTCATCCAACCGACAGGAAGACGTTTAGGCGCCGAGTTCGGGGGTATGCTGTGGTGTTATGATAAAAATGATATTTTAAGCCGATGCATTCTATTATTAAGAATGTTTTTTACAATTATATCAGCATCTTATTCTATCTTTCAGAAAATTTTAAACCCTTTTTATTTTAACACAGAGATTTTTTTTACAAAAAGCAGTATTTTCATCAGTATATTTCAAAGCAGTTTTCCACTGAAATCATATTTCCATCTTTCGAAATAAAAATTTCAAGTAAAGATTTAATTTACCTACACGAAGTACTAGAAAGCATTTACGATAACAAATGAATCAGCTTTTAAAAGTAGAGGATTTCATATTAATACTAGTAAAATCGGTTAATAAGATTTTATGCAGTTTCGATATCGAATAAAGACAGCTGTATTTTTTTCAAACTGGCAAGTAACTAAATAAAAAAATCTTCAGATTGAGGAAGTGAAAAAACATTCGAAAGGAAAATAAGATTATGAGAAAATCTATATACTTTAACTTTGTTGAATACATGGCATAAAACATGAAAAGAAATAGCTCGGCTTCTTTTACAAAAGCCTTAGCAAAATAATTCTTGAAAACAGAATTACATTTAAATAGTGGCAAACATCTGCAGTACCAAAGAAAGAAGAGAAATAAACTTTGAAATATTTGCTCTCTTAAAAAAAGAGAATCCAAGTTCCAAAATGGGACAAATCAGCAGAATACAGTCGGCTTTAGATTTCATTGCTTTTTTTCAGTCTCAAATCCTAGTGCTTTGTCTTTTCATAACATTACTTAATAAGGATTAGTTATATGAATATCATATAAATGAATATCATTATCCATCTAATTCAGCATAATTATGTTCTAATTCAGCATAATTATGTTCTAATTCAACATAATTATGTGCTAATTCAGCATAATTATGTTTTCAGTAGAGTTCTTACATGAATATCATTAGTTATATGAATATCCAATAAGCTTTGGAATACTTGCTCTCTTAAAAAAAGAGAAATCAATTCCAAAATAGGACACAGCAGCAGAATGCATGCTGCTTTAGATTTCAGTGTATTTGTTCAGTCTCAAATCCTAGTGCTTTGTCTTTTCATAACATTACTTAATAAGGATTAGTTATATGAATTTCATATATTTAACATATTCTCGACATATATTGGTGGCCATTATTCTTCACATATTCAGCGATAAATATTGATGGCCAAAATTCCTTCATTATATTCATAAATATAATGAAGGAGTCGATTCACTACACGGTTATTATTTATACCCCGATCTCAAGTTCGGAAGACCAAGCAGGATTAGAAACAACTGTCATTCTAAGCAGCGAAATATTCAAGAAACGGAATTTTCTTTTAAGGTAAACATTTACTTGGATTAATTAATAAATAGGAGTACAGTATCCTTAAAAATATTATAGTAGATGGACTAGTAAAAATCTGAGCACATCAATAATGGCTTCTAAATATTGTACCAAGGGTCTAATAAAGCCTTAAGATGTATAAAAAAAATCAAAAGACATTAAAAACAAATTGCCTATGAAAAGGAATTCAAAAAATTTGTTCATCGAGCGGACAAAAATGAAAATTCTGAAAATTTTTTGCAGTAGTACTCACGATTTATATTGGAGCATACATAAGTATATTTTTTTGGTCCTATAATTTCTCTACATTGCTCAAAAATGTATTCGACCTGAAAAATTGAAACCATCTTTTTTGAATTTGTGCAGTTTTTGCTCCATATGGCGATATATTTTAAGAGTCATACAGCGTCTTACTATAATATTTCGTTTATTGCATATTCACAAATCTCACAATCGTTTTACTGATAAATATGAAACTATCTTACCAAACCTTAGGTTTTGAAATAATTAATGGGAAATCTGAATATTTTACTTTCACTGATTCAAGTTGCAGTAGATATTTAGTGTATCATATGGCTG
>BGPR01005962.1:69551-86349 GCA_013235015.1 Araneus ventricosus | reverse complement strand
TTTACTTTATCCACTTCGATTTATCCATTTTAAAGATGATAATGTAGATTATATATATATATATACGCAGTCCATTTTGATCATGGAAGACACAATATATGGCTTAATCTTCTTTTATTCAGGCATTCTTCATAGGTAAAGTATTCAATTTTTACGTAGCTCCATGACCAGTATTCAGAAGGTTACGCCTGAGCGACGCGTTGTTGTTGAAAGCTTACATGTTGGCGTGAAAAAGGGCAGATATGAATGCGCAGAACGCTTAAGTACCCATAAAAGGGAATTTCCCCTTTAGAAACTCGTGACTTGAAAAGAAAGTTGTAGTGCGTTTATTATGATGAGAGTAGAAGTATTTAAAATGAGGCGTCGTTAAGATTATTTAGGAAAGTTAAAAAATTAAAATATCACATATACTTATGAAGTTTGTTCAAAAAAATGCGCGTTGTCTGATTTCTTTTCAAATCCTCACGCTTTAAAACTAGAACAAAAAGTCCAGAAGGCATCGAAAGTGATCTTGAAATAACTTCCAACAGTTACCCAGTCCTATAAAATTTAATATAAGTTACAAATTAGACTAAATACAGATGTCCCCCGATGATCATTTGAATAACACTGAAACTATACAAGAGTCAACTGAGAACTCGAGCAATATTGCCAAACGGCAACAAGTGAACTAACGGCTCACTCTAAAGCCTTTGATGGCCCCTCCAATACGAGGCATTTTGATTTATGACAGATTTAATGTGCATCCGTTAACATGCACATACACAAACGCTTTAGGTAACATCGAGACTCAAACTGCCGATCATTAACTAACGGCTAATTCAGCGGGTTACTACGGCCACTATGACGGTTAGTAATATATAACAGCCACGTAATGACGACAGCGCTAATAAAGTAAAGGCATGCACAGTAAATTTACTCCACAATGTTGAGATCCGTAACCAACTGATTAATGAGGTCTTTTTCGCTCATCTGTTCATTATGAAAGATACCTGAGGAAACAAACATACAACATAATGTTCATTTTGTAACGCACAAGACTATTAGTCGACAATGAAATATACTGCGAATGTTACTAGTCAATAATTATTAACCCATTAACCCTCCGACTCCGTATCCCGCGGGTTGAAAGGAAGTCTATTTTCTGCGATGTTCACAGACTATTATGTTTACTTAATACTATTATAGCATTGGATCATATTATACTAAACCAGCGGGAGTGTTTCTCCCCTAAACTTTCTCGTATACTTCACCAAAAAGGTGCCGTTTCCCCTTCCCCGCGTGCCTAAAAAAATTCGAACCTATTCTTACCCAGAATCCAATGACTATTAGAAGGTTTTTCGTTACAGTGATTGAAAAATATCTAGGCAAAAAATGAAAATTCAAAGAGATGCGTAACGATTTTCTTCTCTTACCGGCTCAAGGACAAACTGACGTAATTCGCTGCTCCGTAATGAAATTCCTCTCCGCTCTTCGGGTACGCATGCGCGTAGATAACGGATTCTCTTCAAAAGTAAATTATACGGACCGACAGACAGTCAACCCTTTGACGGATTTGGCCCAAAATTTTATACGGACCTACATTCATGACGATAAAACTGTGTATAAAATTTTATCCATCTGGCTTTTCAAGTTTTTGACTTATAGCGTTCGCATGACCTCGAACATGTAGACAGACAGACTTCCCGTTGACAGATTATGTCCAAAATTTGATAGAAACCTACAAATTATGTTTAAAGACCACATATCAAATTTCATCCTAGTAGCTCTAATAGTTTTCGAGTTATCGTGCTCACATACAGACGGACATAATTCCAAAATTGTGTTTTTCAGACTCAGGGAGGTCTGAAACGTGGAGATCCGTCAAAATCTAGAGTTCGAATTTTTTGACGATTACACTACATTCTCTTTGTATATTTCGTATACGAGAAAGTAAAAAGTCTCCCTTAACACCCCCAAACAATACTGCCGTTTTAGATACACTTCAAACCAGCGGGAGTGTTTTCCCCTAAACTTTCTCGTATACTTCCCCAAAAAGGTGCCGTTTCTCCTTCCCCCGCGGGGCTAAAAAAATTCGAGCCTACTGTTAACCAGAATCCAATGACTATCAGAAGGTTTTTCATTATAGTGATTGAAAAATATCTAGGTAAAGAATCAAATTCAATGAAATGCGTAACGATTAAAACGCATCTATCGCACACTGCTAGGTTTCACTCTTGCCGTCTCAAGGACAAGCTGACGTAATTCGATCCTTTAGCGTGCACGGAAGATTGCTTCCAGTACGCATGCGCGTGGAGATCACGGATTGGTTTCAACAGTAAATTATACAGATCGACAGACCCTTTGACGGATTTGCCACAAAATTTTATACCGACCTACATTCATGACGATAAAACTGTGTACCAAATTTTATCCATCTAGCTATTCAAGTTTCTGAGTTATAGTGTTCACATGACTTCGGACATACAGACTTCCCGTTGACGGATTTTGTCCAAAATTGGATAGAAACCTACAAATTATGTGTAAAGATCATATACCAAATTTCATCCCCGTAGCTCTAATAGTTTTCGAGTTATCGTGTTCACAGACAGACATAATTCCAAAATTGTGTTTTTCGGACTCAGGGAGGTCTAAAACGTGGAGATTCGTCAAAATCTCGAGTTCGAATTTTTTGACGATTACAATACTTTCTCTTCGTATACGAGAAAGTAAAAAATAATTTTTAACCTTGTGTGTTTTAGTGTGTCCCATACTAGCCGACATATTTAAATTTTTGTTAATTATCGACTTAAAAATTAGTTGTCATATTTAATTTGCATAGCTTAGATAACTTTGTTTAATATAATCAACACGAAGAAAGGTTTTGAACAGTTATAGCTCATTCGAGAACTAAAAATATAAATTTTATATTTAATTTTCCTTAAGTGGCCCATAGTACCCACTGTTTCCCTGTCGGAGAGAGAATGTCTCCGCTACATTTGCGTAGAATTAAATGCTGAGGTTCTTTTTGCTGCAAAACTGTCCAATACTATAAATGGACTACTGCAAAACAGATAGCTGCAAAAAGCTATTTTATATGGAAATCGCAACAAAACTAACAGATACAGGCAGGATCGTCGAGACTGTATCTATTTTGGCTCAAAAATAGAACTGTCTGCTTTCTATGAGAAGACTGAATTTGTCGAGTAGCGTATCTTTAGCAAGTTTGAAAGATGAAAGCGTTGGTTATTTTTATTATTATAAGCTTTTATTCAAATTGAGTGTCTTGTCCACAAATCTTGAGATCTATTATGCAACAAAATTTGCAATCGATACTTATTTTAAACCTAACAAAATGATATTAAAATTTTAGCCCTACATTTGGGCGATAAAGTTTGGAAGGTAGTAACCTCACGTTTCGTAGGGTTGTGAAAACACTAGACGACACACAATAGAAGGGGGCGCGGCCTGTGAATCATCCCCATTTCGGAGCAACTGGACGGTCAAAGGTCAAATCGGGGAAGTGAGTCTTGCTTCGTCTCTCGGTCTGTATCGCACTTTTTTCAAATTCGAGATAATGTAATCGCAGTCGCGTTGGGTAAGAGAAATATATATATAGATGGCGCGTATTGTGAAATGGATAGAAAAAGCAAGGAAGAAATACTGAATATTTCAGAAAGTTCATGTCATTAAATAATTTTAAAAATGCAATTGTACATATGTATATAATAATTTTAATATGTGTTTTATATTGGAGAAATCGGTAATTGAATTTGGTTTACTATGCCTAACATGTCGGGTGTATTCGTGCCAGCCGTCACTAAAAAGTAGAAAATAAAATAAATAATAAAAAAAACTTTAAGGCATAAGCTTTTATTCAAAATGCACTTTAAATGAGAATTTACGTTTACACATTATAATTTCGTCAAAATGAACTCAAAAGTAAAAAATAAAAGAATAATAATTCGACTAAAAGCATGGGCGCCTTATATAGCACCTTATATTTTGTGTATATTTCCTTAAACAAATGGAACATTCCTAGAAAGATAAAGGCGCCCACACTTTTATTCGAATTATTATTCTTTTATTTTTTACTTTTGAGTTCATTTTGACGAAATTATAATGTGTAAACGTAAATTCTCATTTAAAGTGCATTTTGAATAAAAGCTTATACCTTAAATTTTTTTAAATTTATTGTCAGGAAAGAACAGAGTGAAACTTCGATCAGTTCTGCGGAAGAAAGAAGTTATTTCATTATATTTTAACACGGTAGATTTTCTTCCTCCTCCCCAAACAAGCTCACCTATTATTACACTTTTCATTGCGAAGTTAACAATGGCAGTTATTAAGGACAGAGCTCGAAATTTTGGATATTCCTATAGCGGGACATTCACCGCTGTTCCACTCCACTCTTTTTTGGAACACACTGCGCCAAAACGTTTCGTCAATGTGAAATCCCGATGAAAATTAGCACAGAGAGACCTCGTGGTTGGAATCCCAAAGAGGTTGGTTTTCTATTGGAATGAATGGCCATAAAAATGAAATACGAGGCGTGTCCGGAAAGTAAGTACCGTTTTGGAAAAACTCGCATAAAAAAAAGTTTCCTCAAAACAAAAAGGAGCATTTCGGAAACTATTTTTCTACATAGTTACCACTATTGTTCAGACATTTGTCATAGTGGGAAACCAACTTGTCTATACCCTCTTCAAAGAAAGATGCCGCCAGTGAAGACAGCCACTGCTGAACACCGTTTTTCGCGTCGTCATCGCTTGCGATAATTTAAGCGATTTTTGACATCCTCATGCAAAACAGTTTTTGAAATTTGTGGAAACTCATCACAAAGCATTCTTATTGTGAACCGTCTCTTTTCACGAATTTTCTCATTCACTTTTGCAACCAAACCATCATTGACAACAGAAAGGTCGCCCACTCCGTGCTTCGTCATGAACATTGGTGCATCCATCATTGTATTGTCGAACCCACTTTCTAACCATTCCATCAGTCATTACATTTTCACCATAAATCTCTACAAGTTGACAATGAATTTCAGCTTGCTTAACATTATCTGCGTTCAAAAACCGTATTACAGAACGCACTTCACAGTCAGCGGGATCGGAAATCGTCTTAAACATTTTGAACGCTGACTAACACATGTAAACACAACACAATCTGGCTGTAATCGCGTCAGTGGACAGACAATCAACCAGATACACGTGTGCACATGCGCGGAACTGCGACACTAGCGCTGCGGTGGCGGTAGAACGAAACGGTACTTACTTTCCGGACACACCTCGTATTATTCTCCGAGGCGAGAGGGAAAGTGCGTGGGAGTTGCGGTTAAACTAGAGAAATCAGGGCGAGGAAGAGAGGGTGGTCTCACTAAAACGCGGAAATCACCCGTGTGGAGAAGAGGAGAGTGGGTGGTAGTCAGTCTGGCGGGAGGAGGAGTACGGGGTTGATCAAAGCAGCTGGTAGTGCGCTTTGGAACATCCGTGAATGACTGCCTAAAGCTGGACATTCACAAGAAGACTAGACTATGCCACTTGTCCCAAGTCTGGTCTTTCTTCCACCCATTCGAGTCGAAAAATTAGGCACGTCATTCACAGAGGCTCCAAAGTGTATTACCGTCGCTCTTCGATCCCCTACTCCTCCTCCCCACACGGCGGATTTCCGAATTTCTAGCCTCGCCGCGAGGTCCCAATCTAGGCAAAACCTTTGTTCCCCCGCTATCCTCGCAGCGAGGCCCACAAAAGGCCAGCCAGCCATTCCAATCAGACTTCAAACTATTCGGAATTCCAAACATCCAATCCATTTGCACCAATTTCCATCGGTTTCTCAAACTGACGAAAGATTTTTCCTTCCCGCGTTCAAGAAATTCCAGAACGGAACAGCGGCGAATGCCACGCTTAAATCTCTCGACTTGAATGGGTGGAAAATAAACAGATCTTTGGGCCAAATGGAATGGATTTGACTATTCGTGAATGCCCAGCCTGAGTTGGACATTCAAGAAGACTCCGATGCAGGCAAATTTGGGGGCTTCCACGCCAAAACCGGTCGTCAGTGCGAAAATCCGATGAGAACTGGCGTGATGCGATTGAAAGTTTGGATATCCAACCCGCTCCGTTTGGACTGCCGGGTCTTCAATGCGACCTGTATAGATACGTGGGGTGGGGGACTCTCGCTCTGAAGGAAGATATTGCGGACGGTTTTGCGCGGAGCTGCCGTAAATGAATGGGCTGAAAATGGAAAGGCGTGAAGTGCCACCACGCCATTTACGAGTGGAGTGATCGTGAATGACGGGCTTAAAGCTAGACATTCACGACGACGCTGCTCCACACCATTTGGAGCGCCTTGCACCAAAACCTGACGTCAATACGAATATCCGATGAGAATTAACGCGGTCTGGTAAAAAAATTCGGTCTTTCATCCGGTTCTGTTTTCTATTCGGCGCGGTGGGCCATAAAACTGAAATACCAACGCGGGGAAGGGGTAGAACACCGCTCTCATTCCCCGTGCCTGTAACTATTATGGTTACTGAATGGTTGAATGGGTATGAAAACGTTACCTTTATTAAGGATCGCAAAAATTTTCAGATCGGCTAGTTAAAGAGCCGAGGATACTCACATGAAAATAATACATTTCATGTACAATGAAAATAAAAATAAGCAAACAAACACTGTAAACACAGAAGTACATGAACTCTGAACGGTATTTATACTAAAAAAGAGCAATAATATTTTTAAAAACAAAAGATAAATGACAATTTTAAAAATAAAGGAAAAAAGTAAGACGGAAGTTAATATTTGTTAAACAGAATTGAACGATATAAAAAAAGAGGGAAAGAAAAGCAAAAAACAACATGTTCACATCCAAGAAAAAGAACTCATGCGCATCTTGAAACTTCTGTTATTCAATGATGAGGATAAAATAATAATAAAAGCTGTTCAGTTCTTAGTCGTGTATCTAAAGTCCTGGTGCATCAAAAATGCAAATAACTGTTGAGATTGTTCACAGTCACAGTTCTAAAGGCCAGGCGAAAATTGGGGCCGTTTTGCGGCCCTTTAACAAAATTCAAATTCATAAAAATAAATAAAAAACCTGGATACACCCCTGAAAGGTCTGAGTAAAATACGCACTAAAAAAAACTTCTATATTGCTAAGGATGTTGAAAATTATCACACTACACGATTTTGATGAGAATAATCTTTTGGGTTATTGAGGCTATTGAAGAATCGCCATCATCTGGGGAAGGGGCGTCTCACAAAAGAGAAAACCACAAAATGGGCGAGAGGAAGTGACGCTCTCTCGGGAAAGCGGGACAGGGGTCGCGTTTTGAGAGCAGGAGCAGTAGACACAGTAGCATTAGGGGACAGAAGTGACCAGTTGTGCGATTTGCATGGAGCGTCCATGAATGACCCATCTAAATGGATGGGCTGGAAATTGGGATGTTGTGGAGCGATGCGCGCTAAATGGACTGGAGCACTCCCCTCGTGAATGTCCAGTTTAAGGGTGATACGGAGAGGAGGCTGAACGGGCATTCCCCACTCTTAATTTCCATACCTTACGAATACCAGCGGGAGTGGCCTCTCCCAAACTTTGTCCTATACTTCTCAAAAATTTGTCATTTCCCCTCCGCGTGGTTAACAAATTCGAACCTACTGTAACCCAGAATGCAATGACTATCAGAAGTCTTTTCATTGCAGATTACAGTGTTTATAAAATATTTAGGCGAAGAATCAAATTCAAAGAGATGCGTATATATTAAAACTCAGCAATATTTATTTTCTATCACACTCTAGCAAGCTGCGCTAATGCGAGGGCGTGCGCGAGCGAAAAGAAAACAGGAGAAAATAACCTCGTTCGCTAACGCTGGATATCTTGCGAATGCGCAGAGATTTTGCTCCCAATACGCAAGTAAAAAAATTGAATGTGCAATTTGAACGCCTTCTTTTAACCGATTGAAACGAAATTTGGTCACAGATCTATAATTAATTTTAGCAACCGTCATACCAATTTTTATCTATCTAATCCAAAGGGTTTAGGAGATATAATTTTTACCAGTAAGCGATTAAATACAGTCCGACGGGCAGTCAACTCGTTGACGGATTTGGCCCAAAATTTTATACGGACCTACATTTCTGATGAAAGAAATGTGTACCAAATTTTATCCATCTAGCCAATTAAATTTTTGAGTTATAGAGTTCACATGAACGCGGACAGACAGACTTCCCGTGGACGGATTTTGTCCAAAATTTGATAGAAAGCTACAAATTATGTGTCAAGATCACATACCAAATTTCATCCCCTTAGCACTAATAGTTTTCGAGTTAGCGTGTTCACAGACAGACATAATTCGAGAATTGTGTTTTTCGGGCTCATGGAGGTCTAAAACGTGGAGATTTGTCAAAATCTCGAGTTCGAATTTCTTGAGGATTACAATACTTTCTCGTTCTATACTTCGTATACGAGAAAGTAAAAAAGACATCACCTCAAACCAGCTGCAACTCACCGGGACATCAAACGTAGCGGAGCTGGATCGAAACAGAGATTCCCACTCGCGATCCTTCGACATGAAACCTAGACTCTACCATTAGGAGACGAGGCTTTATCTAAATAATACTTCATATCTCAGTACTCTAAAAATGTTACAGTATCATTTGTTTATCATAAAAAATAAACCAAAAGATAATGTAAATTTTGCAGTTAAATAATGCTCATTATAAAGTCAGTTAATAATTAATTCTAAAATTAATTAATAACTAATTATAAATTAAATTCTAATTGATCGGTGAAGCGAGGTCCTGTTTTAACTCGGCATTGCGTCTGTTGGTAAATTCGTTTGTTACACAGACACGATCAAACAGTTCTTCGAGTTTACCATGAATGTTCCTTGAAGTCAGTTAGAAACGATGCAGATGAAAGTATTTTTATGTTTCGATTCCGTTCAAGATGGTAGCCGTTCATGGCAATGTTCAGCTTTTTTTCAACGATTCTAGCCAAACGGAACTCTATTTATAATGCTTCCAAATATACCGATAATAGCAAATGACATGCAATAGCAAATAATGCTAATACTGATAAAAGTAGACATTACTTCCAATTTTGTGAATATTGCTAAAAACAGAGATTTGTGAAAATAATTCACATTCGAAAAAAAAAAGGCTAAGGGGTCTATTCTGGTACCCCCGGTTGGGTTGAGTTCCGCACGTTAACAACGGAACCAAAACCAACCGGGGATCCAGAATAGAGCCCTAAATCTGCAAAGACTGAAGAGCAAATCTATTACAGTGGAGTCTCCCTATAACGAAATCGCTTGGCTCCAATTGAAAAATTCGTTATTAAGAGAATTTCGTTATACGGTGATTTGAGATTTTTGCTGTTATTTAAGTAAATGTTCCAAACTTTTCAATAGGTGCGATAAGTTCAAATGTATTTAATTATGATTTTCAATTAAAAATGAAGTAATATATATATTAAATTTGTTAAAATTATACTAATTTTTATTGTATAAATAAAATGCTCAAAAGTGAAGACAATTCACCAATTTAGAGAATAACATGTTCTAGTATGTACTTACGTTTATTTTACTTGAAAAATTTCGTTATTTTACATTGCTTTGCATTTCGCGATATTAAATTTTTAGAAAATTTTTTACTTTTTAAAGAGTGGGTGGTTCCAGAAACAGACACATGTGAGCGAATTGGTTGCACTGAAATTATCAACTTTCTTCAAAAATGACAAAAATCGAAAAGATAAAGGTCTGAAAAAATTCGTTATAGGGAGACAATCACTTCGTTATATGGAGAATATTTTGAATGTTATTTAACATTCCGATTAAAAATTTCGTTACAGGGAAAAATTCCCTGTATAGAGACTTCGTTGTAGGGAGACTCTACTGTATTATCTCGCGAGGTCTACTGTTCACAGAACTACTAGTTCCAATAGATGTATCAAGGTTTAATTTTAAAGTAACAAAAAACGTTAATTTTAATCAAGTAATCAAACAATCTGTTAGGAAATTCTGCATTTTAAGCTACGAAGCTTGCATCTTTTCTAAATTACCTTTACTCTAAGATTCGAAGCATTCTTTCTTTAAGATTTTTACGTCATTTCTTTGAGCTAGTCACTTCACTTGACATCCATATTATAAGCTATTTAATCGGAATCGTATGACGTTGTCTATCCGATTCCCGCAGCTGATATGTAGATCTGATTATTAGCAGAGTAAATATGCTTGTGTCTACTATGTCGTTTAGAAAGGGAGAGAGAAAGAGGTACGGTCTGTAGGTCCTCTAAGCATTCTCTCCTCGGAAAGACTTCAGTACCATGTAAGCTGTTGCTGTGCCTATAAGATGTAGGACAAGTAATAACCTCGTTAAATGGAAATGTGATCTGTAAATATGTTCTTAAATGTAATCGTCTAATAAATGTCTCTTTTAACTTATACGATTCGTCATTTCTGAAATGCTCTATCTCATAGAAATTCCACTGCGTGCAATAAGCCAGGACGCTTGTAGCTTATTATCCAGCAGCTCTTCATAACTAGTGTTACTCAAGCTGCCTGTCTCTACTTTACGAGGCTAACAAGTGATATTGGCAAACTCGCTTCCTGTGCCTAACACAATCTATAGTACAGGGTGGGCGAAAAGTCTACCAAATTTCGATATGGACACCTTTCGTAGCTCGTGTCACATCTAGGCGATACTCGATCTCATTCCACGTGCTTGTCAACATGGATTATTGATGATCGGGCAACTCCTAATTCAATGGAAGCCTGTCTTGTTGATTTCGTAGGAGAACGAGTAAAAGCTTCACGTATTCGTTCGACATCGCTATCACTGGTTGATGGTCGACCACTTCTTGGTTTATCCAGAACACTACCAGTCTCTAGAAATTTCTTATGCCAGGACAAAATGCTGTTCCGACTTGGAGGTGGTTTATTAAATTTGGTATGAAAGTTACGTTACACTTTTACAATTGATTTGCTTTCAAAATACCAACCAACACAATTCGCCTTTTCACTGGGAGAGGTCATTTTAAGAATGACGCAATTTCCAAACGAAGCGAAAAAATGGCATTCGAAAACAAGAATTCCAGTATCTGGATTTTTGATCCTGTAGCGGCCTCTTTTGGCATCAGTTCGAAATTGTCTTTTGTTCGGCATATTTTCTTAAATGTGTGAAGGACTTTTCGCCCACCCTGTATATTCTTAGCAATCTATTACATTGTATTCTACAGATCAAGTTAAAACAACTCATCATACTTACGGCAACTTCACTAAATCCGCATCAATATATTTCAAGAGTTCAACTGACAAAGACAGAAGTGGTTAAACCGCGACAACAAAAGTCCTAATGCATCCAATGGCAAATTAAGCCGAATGAATAGACCATGAAAGACATTTAAAAATAACTTCTAGGAGAAACATCATTCCCCCTGCACGTTTTTATAAAGCCCCTCCCCAGCAGAAAAAACTTCGCCAATTTATGAATTTAAGTAACTTTTTTCTCAAAGTAGAGGGGGAAAAAAAGGCAGACCGATTTTTTCCAACGACCGAAGAGAGAAAAAAGCTCACAGAAAAGTCCGAAAGAAAATAATACTTCAACAAATTAAGCTGAATAAGAGCGTATCAAACACAAAGAGTCGGGAGAAATAATAAGACGTCCCATTCATCACTCGATGAGAAAAAACAATCCAACGAAGCGGAAGACTAATATCTCTCAGTCCACGATTTGCGACTACATTAGAGCTAACCACCTTTTAATTAAATTCGCATTGTTTCGAAAGAATACACGCGTCACATTTTACGCTCATTATTGCATCCGAGCCGAGTTTTTATCCTTCGTTTTTATCTGTGCGATGATTACCATTTTTCATTTCAACGACTAGTTTAGAAAGCAAGTCAAAAGGAACGGGATTTATTTACATAACTAATTCATTCAGCAATACATGAAAGGGATTTTTTACTTTCTCGTATACGAAGTATACAAACAGAAAGTATTGTAATCGTCAAAAAGTTCGAACTCGAGATTTTGACGAATCTCCACGTTTTAGACCTCCCTGAGTCCGAAAAACACAATTTGGGAATTATGTCTGTCTGTCTGTGGACACGATTACGCGAAAACTATTAGAGCTACGGGGATGAAATTTGGTATGTGGTCTTTAAACATAATTTGTAGGTTTCTATCAAATTTTGGACAAATTCCGTGTACGGGAAGTCTGTCTGTATGTCCGAAGTCATGCGAACACTATAACTCAAAAACTTAAATAGCTAGATGGATAAAATTTGGTACACAGTTTTATCGTCATGAATGTAGGTCCGTATAAAATTTTGGACCACATCCGTCAAAGGGTTGACTGTCTGTATAATTTACCATTGAAACCAATCCGCTATCTCCACGCGCATGCGTACGGAAGCAATCGTCTGTGCTCGCGACAGGAGCGAATTACGTCAGTATGTCCTTGAGACGGCAAGAGTGAAACCTAGCAGTGTGCGATAGATGCGTTTTAATCGGTACGCATGTCTTTGAATTCTTTACCCAGATATTTTTCAATCACTGTAATGAAAAACCTTCTGATAGTCATTGGATTCTGGATAACAGTAGGTTCGAATTTTTTTAGCCACGCGGGGGAAGGAGAAACTGCACCTTTTGGGGGAAGTATACGAGAAAGTTTAGGGGAGAACACTCCCGCTAGTTTCTTTTCAGTTTCGTTTAGATGCGCTCCTTTCTCTGAAGCTGAAGAATTCTGAATTTGAGAAAACACATAAGAACAAGAATCTAATATTGTGCGTTTCGTTTTAAATTAAAATCATCTGGCGTCCGAGATTGGTGAAGACGGCCCCAAATTTTGGCTTTTTTTGTCTTGATTTGAAAACATGCCCCCGATTTGTCTTCTTTTTTTCCACTTAGTAAGAAAATATAGTTCATATTAAGAAATTTAAAAGTGTGAATCAAATTAATTTTTTTAAAATTAGCTTCTAAAAAATTCTCTCCAACTCCCATAATACCCAAGAAAATTATCAACCTAACATAACCCTGGTAAAGAATCAGTAGGAAGCAAACATAACCCCTTCAGACCTGGTGTCCGGTACATCGGACATCAACTTTGAACTGCTCCTATTAATTCAATAATTGACGAAACTACACGCTGTTTTTTTATTTGATTCTCGATTTTCTTATCAATATAATCGTTGCAAGAATTTTTCGTTTCGGGCATGGAATCATTTCATTTTTTTAGTTTTTTCCAAAACAATTGGGAAAATCATTGTTCTTCCAAAAAGGAGCTCGGTGGTGAATTTTGTTTTTCAAGTAATTTCTTGTTTTTAATCCTTTTTTTACCATTTAAAAGGCTTCTATAATATTTTATTACTCTTTAATAACTATTTTAAAGTGAAATTTGTGTGATATTGTATCTTTTTCCAGTTGAAATATCCGGTATTGTCCGGATGCTGGACATGAGGTAACTTCTTTAATTTTTCATCTACAAGCTTGAAATTTTATTTATGCTTTAATCTTTGCAATAGTACTCAGTACGCCAAAGGGGAAAAAAATTCTAACTCCATTAATTCCGACTGAAGGGGATAATATGCAAATATGACTAATACCATACTTAAACATAATATGCTTTTTCGTAAACATAATATGCAAATTTAAGAAATAACTAAATTTCTTTTCATCAATTTGTTATTTGATTAAAGCAACGGGATTCATATAAGTAACTGAACTTCACTAATTGTAGAACTGAAATCGAATGTTTTGAAAAATATAGGGCAACAGATAAATGATTTTATAGGACAGCTATAATAATTCATAAATACTTTTACAATTTTATAAGTGCATCTAAATGTTAGCAATTAAATATTTTCTTATGCATTCTTTATTCTATAATCCACGGTATTTACAAAAACTTCAAACCACTCCCCTCCTCTCAATAATACACTAAATACTTCCGATTCCAGTTCGAATTTGTTTTTTTTTTCAAAGAATTCTCTAATAAATACAATAAGTGCATCATAAAAGATTAATCAAAACACCGAGTCACCCCGCCCTCAGGAAGCATCCCGGTAAAATTGAATGACAGCTGTTGCAATAACTCGAGTATTGAAGACGGAGTCCTAGTAGCCATCACCGGCCACGGCCCGACTCCTCCCGAAGGAGGTACGCACTATCACTAGAAGGAGTCGCGCCCACCCCTTTACTTACCATTAGGAGCGAGAACCCGCTTACTTATCCGGCGGCTTCTCATTCACGTACTCGTGGTGCCCCAGGTGGGAGACCATAAAAGGTCAAATCGTTTCCCCAATGTACATTTGTTTATTTTTCCTCTTAATCAACTTGAATTTCAAAGCAAGCAATAACTCAACATTCCGATGGCAATATTTTTTATTGAAATTTTACAGTATTCAAATACAGTGCATTCCCGATTATCCGGGTTAAGGTATCCGACTGGTTTAAAATCGTTGTTTTTGATGAAATTATCAAAAAATTATTATGTCTTACTTTTGTAGCTTGTTTAACCAGATTTCTAAAACTGTCTCACTTTTTACTTTACGTGTATTACAAATGGAGTTACAGCTGTTTTATTACCGAACTGTAAGCATTATTTTATGTTGCATGAAAACTTTAAATGCGTTTTCTGAGAAATGATATTTTTGAAGAAAACTGTCCACCGTAACAATGATTTCTCAAAAAGTTATTCAAGTATTGAGATGAAATTTTCTGAGATTGTTTTCTGTAATATGCTCGATGTTTTGCTCTAAAAACGAAGATCAATTTTAAAATCAAGTATTATTTTTAAGTGCTTAAATATAAACGAAAAGCATTTTTTATAAAAAATTACCAGTTTAGTAACTATGTTCAGCTATATCTCAAAACTGTTTTGTAGTACAAGAAATATTTTAGTGCATAACACAGATAACTGTCATAAAAATGTACTCCTTCAAGGATTTATGTATATTTAGGATATGATTTTGTCTATGGCTGTTAGCGTAAGGCAAATATTTTAGTCATTTTCCTTCAAATTTCTCAGTTTTTTTTAAAAAAATATTGTTTTGACAGCCTAATTTTACAATATTTCATAGTTTTAAAACATTCGCAGTTGAAAAATAACATTTAAAAATATATATAAGTTATTCTTCAAAAAAATGTCTCCGAACACAGTCGGATACCTTAATCACTGGGAGGGGTCGCACGGACAATAGAAGAACACGGATAATCCGAAAACTCCTTTTTATTAAAAAAAAAATCAACATCAGAACAAAAATATAAAAATTACTTACATTTGTAGGCTTTATAACATCAAAATAGGAATTTTCCTTTAACATTTACTGCTTTAAAAAATCTTTTATGCGTCTTTGCTTCTCTTGTTTGTTCATCTCTTGTATATAGACACATATTTTACGAACCGCAGTAATGTCACCGTAATCAGATCCCATTTGTCCCATATAATCTAATAAAGTTTACGTAGATTGTAGAGCAGCAGAATGAGAAATTGTATTTCCCTCATTTAGTACATCTTCTGCATCAGTACTAGCCGATTCTCCATTATCAAGTTTTTGAAGGTTTTCTAATTTTTGTTTAACATTTAAAACGTTTCGTTTTCGTTTCACACCACTCATTTTTACCAGTAAAAAATCTCACGCTACTAACTGACGATAAACAAGACGCAAAAACTAAAGGAACACGTGCGAAAGTGAAAGAAGACGAAGAAGTTAAAGAATGACGTGTCAGGAGGAAGCGTGTTCATACGAGAATGAGTTAGCAGGAAGTGGATGATTCATCTCTCCGGAAATTAGGCGTTGAACCGGTAGAGATTGCACGTGGAAGAAGGAAAAAAAATCTATTCTTTAGCCTCCGCCGTCACGGCTGATTAGTTTACCGAATGAATCTCTCGATCAAACAGCAACATCAATTTTACATGCATGATAAGCGTGAAAATGTTTCTCTTTAAATTTTTTTTTGTGAGTCCGGAATGAGCACGGATAATCCGCAAACCGGATAATCCGCGCACGGACAATAGAGAGTATACTGTACATCGATAAACCATGCATTTAATAAACAAATATGCAATCGCAGAAATAGTATGAATACAAAGTCAAAGAAATCTCAGAAATAGCATTCTCTGAATTCCCTGCTTATCAAATGTGCACAAACTGAATTGCAAAAGTGCCAGTGGAAGCTAAAATTGATGACGATTCTTATCTTCAAATGAAAAATGACCAGCGCGTGGTAATAAAAAGTGGAAACGGAAACTTCTTACAGTGCAGCGCCTCGCGTGTTTGGAACGAACAAAAGAAATCGATCCTCTTTTCAGGATTAAAATGAAAATTCATCACTTATATCCATCTTTCCTCCTTTTTTCTTCTCGCGGCTCTTACAGATTCGTGACACAATCAGTTTTTAGGAATTATTATAATTTACCCTCAGTTCGATAGCGGCAGCTGAAGAGCATATAAGTCAAACCCCGTTATAACGAACTCTCAATGGACCGAACCAGAAGTTCGCTACATAAGGGTTCAGTATATCCGATTTTTGAAATACTGGGCTACACTAGAGTTCCTACAAACCTTAAATGCATTTTGTCATAGCCTTGTCATAGCAGCGTGAAGACGTTTGACCCTCTACTTCGGATTTGACAAACACCAAGCCCACATATACCACAGATCTTAGGTGGAATTGAGTTTCGAACCTAGGACCGAGACCTTAGTATTAGGGTACTAAGACTCTTAGTGAAGTTATCGGTCTTTTTACTTTCTCGCATACGAAGTATACAAAGTATTGTAATCGTCAAAAAATTCGAACTCGAGATTTTGACGAAT
>BGPR01005962.1:41511-67086 GCA_013235015.1 Araneus ventricosus | reverse complement strand
GGGCAATACAAAAATCAAGGTCATTCACATTTAGAAACATGTTCTTTTTGGGAAAATACCGGGAAGAGCGTTCGCTGAATTCGGAGGTTGTATTGGGATTAGACGACACTGTACGGTCGTTATACCGGAAGTGAGATAAGATAGTGCATCGAGAAACATAGTTGGGGATTTTATTACTGGTCGTTATAATGGAATGGTCTTTATAATGTGTGGTCGTTATAACGAGCATCGATAGTATATTAGTGGCCTAGGACTTCGGTTGGAACTATTTGAAAAGTCCGTTATAACCGAGGGGTCGTTATATCGGGGTTTGACTTATATGAATGTTGCAGTACATGGTATGCTTGTTACCTGCTCATTAGAATCTAGGTCTCGTCTTCAAACTGAATGATTTTGCAGAAATTATTGGTTTGCTAACGTTATGAAGATATACGAAAGCAATTTTAGGGCAATTTCATAATTTTGATCTGCGGCCAACTGACAAAAATAAGAGGCGAAGCCGCCTCTCCCCCCCCCCCCCGCCTCCAAACTTCTACACCACAACAGCGAGATGAAGTTTGACCCGTGACGGAATTATCATGCATTAGACCAGCATTCACTGAGCATTTTTGGAGAAGTCGAACCTCAAACCCGTGACGATCTGTTCTCGATAAGGTCTAGATAAGGTTTTTAGAAAGGTACGCAGAAAATTTGGGATCAAAGAATGCAGTTCCAGTCTGTTTTTACCATGGTCCAAGGGGCCTGCCTCATATCATGTGGACAAGAGGCGAATAGAGCAATTAATGATTTTTCATCCTCTGTTTAAGGTATCCGAACACGTTCGGAGCACTTTTTTTTTTAAATTGTGAAATAGAAACACCAAAAATATGTTTTTTAGATTCGAATTTAATAAAGATTAATATTAGAGTATGATTTCTAAGTATAAATTATTATAAATTTATAAAAATCTTGAATTTCTGCTGCTTTTCAGAGGAAATTCCCAAAAACTTCAAACATGCTAGAGGTCAAACTTTTGTAATAATTCAAATAAAACTAGTACTAAAATAAACTACATACTATGGACTAGTGCTTGTACTAGAATCTTATCATTCTTTGTATAAATAAAAATTTTAGAGCTAATCGAACAATCATTATAAGATTTTCAGCAAATTTTTCATGTCATTTTTCAGATAAAAGACCATAATTAAAAAAATATGGTTATAATATACATTATTCTAGTACATTCACGAGAGACACATTTGAAGAAAGTGTTCACAAAATTTCAGAACAATCGAATGATAATATCTTGAATTATCATGTTTGAAGTGCGAAAATTATGCATAACCTCTAGTTTTGAGAAAAATCAAATTTTAGTTTTGCCACGCGCTTAAATTAAGTATCTAAACTTTTAAAAAAATTCCTAAAAATATACTAACATCATATTAACTTGAAAAAATGCAATTTGAAAGAATTTTTGACAGGATTCTGTCCTTTAAATGACAACTTCCGGTTAATTAAACGCCCACTTCTGGTTTTCGGTTTGTTATAAAACAAAATCTCATCTTCTAATTAACGTACAGACAAAAGTAAATATGTTTTAGAAAGATAAATGAATGAACTATCCAAATCATCAAAAATTAAAAAATGGGAATTTTGGCCGAAAACAGACTTTTCAACGTGTTCGGATACCTTAATAAATGTTTTGTCACTTCTCGCCCTCTTTAGTTTAGAAATAATTGATGAAAATTAAATAGACATATGTGGATCCTAAATATTTCCTACAGGAACTTAATTTGCCATTTCCTACAGAAACGGTAAAGATTTTGATGAAAACTGGATATCAAACACTCCTTTTATTCATCGAATTCAAGAAAATATTATTGCTGCGACTCAACCTGAAAAGCACTTAAACCGATTACTTTCATTCTTATTCAAACAAGATTAAAAATATACAATAACGTGTCCCATATCCCTGTGCTTGAAACCATTACGGCTATTGCACAGTTGGATGGACATAGGAATATATGAGCAGAACCATGAGACCGGAGTGAATTATCATGACTTTCATTAGATTTTGAAAGAAATGATTGTCTCGGAAACAATTTAAATCTGCAAACACTGTAATTCTTATAGCATTATATCCTCGTCGTTCAGGCAAAAAATCACTAAGTCCAAAACTACAATTTTGAGATGTGGTCAGTTTAAACTTAATTAATTTTGAGTCAGTATGATAAATAGTAAAATTTGTTTTAGATTTCTGAGGTTGATTTACTGATGTTTAGATATGAGGTTTCTACCACGAAATAATTAATCGCAAATTCCAATTGATTGCAGTAATCCGTCAAAATGTTTTTGTGGACTTCATGATTTCTGCCTGAACGTCGACAATATACTCTTCAAAACAATATAAACACATTGCTATTGCCTGTAAAAGCCTGAACGACGACGATATACTCTTTAAAATAATATAAACACATTGCTATTGCCTGTAAAAGCCTGAACGACGACGATATACTCTTTAAAACAATATAAACACATTACTATTGCCTGTAAAATAGCATTTCAGAAATAAAATTTAAAAAAAAATCTCAATCGGCAAGCCGGAAGGCAAAGGTCGATTTCTTTTGTTTGGAAATAGAGGACGAAATGTTCTTTTCCTTATATTTGCTTTTTGGTTGGAGTTGCAAGAATGAAAAAGGGTGGAAGAAACTGCAAATGACAAGAGCTTTCAAACAAGGTGTAACATGCATAGGTTAAAAGGCAATTTTAATTTAGAGGGGGGCGGAAAATCACATTTCAGATCATAAACTTCTAAAGCAATTGTAGCTATCAAAAAGTTTTAAATACAAAAATTGTTCTTTCTGATAAGGCGATAATTCGATTAGTTTGAATTTTCTTTCAATCTTCGATTGTAAAGGAATTATAGGGAAATTAACATTTCATCCCCCCCCACCATTTCCACCCCCTTTCAGCTGGATAGCCCATCTACGAACTCGGCCGAGACTTTAATTATCCTTACAATATATCCCACGCCGGTTTAAAGCAATGCAAAATTACTCCAGTTACCGTGTTCATAAGATAACATGGACAAAAGCGTTATTTATATATGTAATAATCTCACTTAATTTTACTTTAAATTCTAAAATTATATATTTTAAAATCTTAATGTATTCCAAAATCACTTTTCTTAAACTCCAGTTTCGTTTTATTTACCGCGCGGGAGGTCTATTAAATCTCACGTTTTGGCATATTTATTACTAAAAGAATACTAATTACTTCCACGCGCCTACCTCTAAATCGCGAAATCAGCGACTTATTGGCACCATACTTTTCCCTAAAACACTTACGTAATTTACTAAAAATAGCTATTATTCCCTTCACTTTCATCACGTGTCTATATGTTAATCCCTTATCTGAGAAAATGCAGGGATTTTCTGTTCGCTTTTGACTTGAAACTTTCATACGATCTGTACGTATATTCCGCTACTCTCGTAATATGTTGAATAATAAATAAAAAAATAGCTCTTTATTCGGCCTTTTAATGACTACAACAACGAATTCATTATATATATATATATAAGATCAGGCTTTAAAATGGTGAAATGCAGTCCATTTTGATCATGGAAGAGACAATATTGGCTTAAATCTTCTTTTATTCAGGCATTACGTTATTTCTTCATAGGTAAAGAAAGTATTTAATTTTTATGTAGCTCCATGACCAGTATTCAGAGGGAATTTCCCCTTTAGAACTCGTGACTTGAAAAGAAAGTTGTAGTGCGTTTATTATGATGAAAGTAGAGGTATTTAAAATGAGGTGTCGTTAAGATTATTTAGAAAGTTAAAAAATTAAAATATCACATATATCTGTGTGTGTGTGTGTGTGTGTGTGTGTGTGTGCGCGTGTGTGTGTAATAATCTCATTTAATTTTATTTCAAATTATAATATTATATATTATAAAGTCTTAATGTATTCCAAAATCGCCTTTCTTAAACTTCCCAGTTTCGTTCTATTTCCCGCTCTGGAGATTTATTAAATCTATCGTTTTGACATATTTATTACTAAAAGAATATTTTAATCGTTTCCACGCGCACACAACTCGCGAAATCGGCGACTTATTGCCGCCATGCATTTTCCCTAAAACACGTACGTAATATAGTAAAAATAGCTATTATTCCCTTCACTTTGATCACGTGTCTATCTGTTAAATCCCTAGCAGAGAAAAAGCAGGGATTTTCTGCTCTCTTTTGGCTTGAAAACTTCAACTAAGATGTTCGTACATTCCGTCACTCTCCCATAATAAAGGAAAATGAGAATTTAACTCGGCCTGTTTAATCATTTAACGTCTACAACAACGAATATATATATATATATATATATATATATATAAACTATTGAACGAAGGGTGGTTTTGGTTTCTAGGGCTCATGATCGGTGAAGATCTGCAGAAATTTTCCGGAAGTTGGTGTCCTGAGAACCATTGCAATAGGTAGACTTCCTATAAGAAATCTACCTAAAAAATACTTAAGAAAAACACGGAAATTTCCCAACCGTAACAATGAGTTTGCGGTCACTACTCCAATAAACAGTCATATTTGATTTGCCCAACTAATATCAATAAAAGAGTCATTGCTTTTATATAAAAATAAGTAAAGAAGAAGGAATTGATTAAATAAGTCAACACCACGAAAGAAACCCTATTTTACAGGGGACACCACAGGCGCTGACGAGAGGAAAGCCCTTGCAAACAAGGGCAAGACCTTTTCGAGCAGGGGAAATCCCTTTCATTTGTCAGCTCTCTAAGACTTCATCTCGTTTATTGGAAAAACCTGCGACACATCCCAAGAAAAACCCAATCGATTTCCTGCAACTGAGGCGGTCAAATCAGTCTGCCACACGAAGCTTATTCCCAATGATTTACGTCTCCAAAACCAGTGAATCCGAAAATCTATTTAGGGAAGCCGTCGACGGCTCACTGCGAACCAAAAAAATGGTAAATTTCCAGATAAAAATACACTACAAGCGGAGATAACTTTAGGCTAATTTGGAGATGGAGTAGTCTAGCATTTCGCAATACACTTGATTCCTGTCGCTTTGTCAATTCATTAGGCAAGTACCCATATAATTCGAATAAACTCTATAACTGAAAAATATGAATAAAATATAAAACTGCAAGTGAGGGCTTCTAAATACGTCAAAAAACTTCAAAAAAAGAATTATTACTAATATAATAGCCCAGATGTTCCGGTAACGCTCTGACGTCACCAACAATAAAACTCGTGCCATAGCACTGCGAGACGTTAAACAGCATTATTTCATTGTTAGAGAACCTAAATTTCAGTAATTTTAAATTTAAAAGAGTAATTGTCGATCTAATTTCAAATTTAATAGCTTTAAAATAGTGAAATAAAATTTTCTATCGATTGATACAAAATTTATCTCGCTATGATCAATAGTTCCCGAGAAATTTTAAATTATATTAATTCTATATTTCAAATTAATTTCCGTTTTTTAATAGAAAGTAGTAAATTACGTCAGTGGTATATCATGCGCGTGATATAGTTTGGACGTCAAATTGTATTGGAAGGCAATCGTGGCGATGTTGTTTTGTTGCCAATAATTAAATTAGCCACCAGTGACGTGAATCTACCATTCGTTCTCAACTGCCGCCAGTTCCCGTTAATTCCAAATTACAAGATGACTATCAACAAATCGCAGGGGCAAACGTTCGATCATGTTGGAATTTACCTGGATGAGCCTGTCTTTGCACATGGACAGCTCTATGTTGCACTTTCAAGGTCTAGGATTCCCAATCACGATAAAATTCACACAAAGACATCTGAAGTACAGGGAAAATTATTAAACAGCAAAAAAATACTTCACTCGGAATGTTGTTTACCGAGAGGTTTTTTGAATAAAGAAATATTTAAATAATATGTAAATAAAAAAATATTTCCTGTCATAAAGCATATGTTTATTTTATTTGTTTTCAATCAATGTTAAACATTTCTCTCGCATATATATCTATTTAAACGCGTCAAATTTGAAGGGGAATCTCTCGAATGAAGACGCAATTTGCACCCGTCAAACCATGGCGGGTGATTTTTCTAGTTAAAGAATAATAGGACTGCATGAAACTGAGTTTGTTGCGCTGTATCGCCGATTTTTCATCGCAATATTTCAATGTAAATCTCATATACTGCCTTAACCCTTTTTCTACGGCCGTACTAAGCATACTTACAACCAAATTCGTCAATTTTTAAATGCAATTTGCAAGGTTGGCGGCTTAAGTTTTCGCAAGACGCAGACACATACACAGACATAATTCCAAAATTGTGTTTTTCGGACTCAGGGAGGTCTAAATCGTGGAGATTCGTCAAAATCTCGAGTTCGAATTTTTTGACGATTACAATACTTTCTCTTTGTATACTTCGTATACGAGAAATTAAAAAAGAAATAAAAGTTATTGTAAACATTTTCCTCCCTGTTTTCTATAATGTATGGATTTTGGATATCAATAAGATTTGGACAGAGAATCAACCACTTAAAACATTACGGCATTTGCTTGGAAACTCACGACCTCCTTATTCAAGTGGTAGATTATAGACGACATCTATTTCACACGCTTTTTAATGCATGGTTAGATTTCGGAAGGCAGGCAGAACGCATGGTTCCGAGAAAAAGTGGTTCACTGAAAAGGAGGCAGTTATGCAATCGGACAACCAATTACCAATTGAAGGATTAGGTTCATTATTGCAGCCAGAACCTAAGTGCTTAAAATTGGCTTTTTGAAATTGGAAAGAACTTCACTCCGCTGCACAACAGACTATTTCAAATCCAATAATTAATTTTGGGAAAATACAATTTTGGAGAAAAAGAGGTTTCAACATGCATAGTTTGCCGTCGGTTCCCGATTGGCCAAGTTTGTTGAATTAACCTTCAACTTCTATTTTGCGCCTAGTGATAGTGCTATCTCTTTACATGGGAAATTCTGATTTACATATTGAATTTTTATCATTAATTTTCAGATACAGGTTTAAAAGTGTCTGCCATTCAAGCCGAACCATAGATATTACCCTACATTAAATGCTAGCTCAGGAGGACTTCTAAAATCCATTATGATAAAAAGAATTGAATCAAATTGATATCCTTCCTCGGACAACTTTTGTAACAAGCAACACAAATCAAGAATATGCAACCTAATTTTTAATGATAAAGCAACATTTAACCCTCCGTCAGGAGCGGATCAAGTCTCAGATCCCTTTGGTATGTTTTTACGTTCGTTTTTGAAATCTGTCAACAATAACTGATTCATGGCCTTTTTCCGAAGAAGAGGATTAACAATATGTCGGCATCAGTCACGCATTGCCAAGTACCGGAAACCACAACTCTGATCTCTTAGATCACCGCACTCAAAGTCATAATATTTTTTTTTTAATATTTCCTATTATTTTTATTTATATATCTTAAATCGTACAATGTTTGCAGTTGTTTAATGCAAAACGGATTTGACGTGATGTGCGAATTTTTTTCAAAATTATGAATGATTACCGAAAATCGGTTCGACAAATACACCTTTCTAATACTTTTTACTTTCTCGTATAGGAAGTATACAAAGAGAAAGTATTGTAATCGTCAAAAAATCCTCCAGAACTCCAGATTTTGATGAATCTCCACGTTTTAGACATCCCCGAGTCCGAAGAACACAATTTTGAAATTATGTCTTTGAACACAACTCGAAAACTATTAAAACTAGAGGGATGAAATTTGGTAGCTGATATTTACACATAATTCGTAGGTTTCTACCAAATTTTGGACAAAATCCGTCCACGGGAAATCTGTCTGTCTCTCCGCGTTAATGTGAACATGATAACTAAAAACTTAAATAGCTTTAGATGGATAAAATTTGGTACTAGACAGTTTTACCATCAGAAATGTAGGCCCGTATCAAAATTTAGATCATATCCGTCGAGGGGCTGATTGTCTGTATAATCGCAATACTTGTGAACACAATAACTCCTACAAAAATGACTTAGATAAATGAAATTTTGTATGTGGCCTAGCCTACTTCTATTGTAGATTTGTGTTCAATGTTTGATTCAATGGGTTAACAAAAAAAAAAAAGACGTTCAAATTGCATATTCAATTTCCTTACTATAATACGAGTCCATTTTGCGTTTTGGCGAGTGCTTGGCGATACTCGTGACTTTGGCGCGCACTGAAGGAAACTCGTAGATAGCCATTGGATTCTGGGTTTTAGTAGGTTCAATTTTTTTTTTTTTTTTTTATCCACGTGGGGGAAGGAGAAATGACACCTTTTGGGGAAGTGTACGAGAAAATTTAGGGGGAGACCACTCTTAATTTTACAGTGTGTGGCTTTTACTAGATTTCGCTTGAAACACTTTAGTTCCAGTAATTTTAATTTGAACATTTTATTGGGTGAAACACCTCATCCTAATATTTTCTCTTAGCTTAAAGATGATGGCGTCGTTCATTAAATTTAACTTTTAGCCTTATCTTTTTGGTCTTTCACATCATAATCAATTGTTTGAATTTAGTGAATTTCACTTTCCACTATTTGATAATGGTTTTTATCGTGTTGAATAAATTTCATCACGGTTTCGGCGCAGCATATTCTACTTCAGGATCCTGCTCCAGAAAATCCAATCCAATCTAATTTTACGATGGCTTCAACAAGGGACAATCTTTGTGATGAAAATGATTTTCAAGAAATCTTGTGGATGCTTCAGAAAGATTATGAAAATATCTATGCTTATAAAAGGCAATGTTTATGTGTATGAGCGCGATGTCCAGACGAATCTATCGCACTGACAGCCATGAAATTCACAGGTAGTCGTAAAGATAACTCAATACACCTCGAAGCCGGAATTTTAAAATTTAATCTATAAAATTTTTTATTTAATGTTTTGCGTTGTTTCGGGTCATTTTTGGCACGTTTACGGCTGTAGTATCTTTTCTAATGATCGCTGAAAAACAATCAATGCACCATCGGATAGAACAAACAATTTTCGTTCTAATGAAGTTTGTTTTAAGCTTCAAACATAATTTGCTGAATTTTGAGAATTTTAAAAAAAAAAATCAGTTTTGCAATCGAAATTTTATTTTTGTTTTTAAACTTGCTGCACCCAACGTTCTAATAACACTATTATTTTCAATTCTTTTTAGCTTATAACAGCAACTGTTCTGTCGAATTTAAAACAAGAATGGTTAAAATATCTTTTCCCGTTTTTTTTAATTAATCTTTTCCTGGTTAGTTTGAAAGATATTTTTCCTCTAGCGAGTTTCCTCCAGCGACACTTCTCCGAAAGGTTGCTGGCAATTTTGATTGGCTGACGGTGCAGAGCGCAGGATATGTCCTAACCTTCAACTGAATGACTTCGATTATTATTTTCGGCAGTGTCTTAACGTGTTTATGTCTCGCATATTAATCATTTTCACGTTGCAATTTTTTAATATTGTTTCGGATTAACATACTCTGTATTGTTTTTCTACAGTTGAAATGTCATCATCGCGGAGAAAAATAAGCGGGAAAATCAATAATGTGTATCTTTTGTTTTGTTTTCAGAACTTTTTCGTGTCATTGTGGGCATTTTTTTCCCCCCCATTTTGTTGAATTCCTGGCTCCACGGGCAACGCCGTGCGCGTACTGCTAGTAAATAATATACGTGAAAATAAATACAGTAGAGTCTCCCTACAACGAAGTCTCTCTACAACAAATTTCTCCCTATAACGAAATTTTTAATCGGAATGTTAAATAACATTCGAAATATTCTCCATATAACGAAATGGTTGTCTCCCTATAACGAATTTTTTCAGAGGTTTATCTTTTCGATTTTTGTCATTTTTGAAGAAAGTTGATAGTTTCTGTGCAACCAATTCGCTCACACGTGCCTGTTTCTGGAACCACTCACTCTTAAAATGTGAAAATCTTGCTGAAAATTTAACATCACGAAATGTAAAGCAATGTAAAATAACGGAATTTTTCCAAATAAAATAAACCTAAGTACATACTAGCACATATTATTCTCTAAATTGGTGAATTGTCTTAACTTCTGAGCAATTTTATGTATACAATAAAAATTAGTATAATTTTAACAAATTTACTCCATTATATATTACTCCATTTTTAATTGAAAATCATAATTAAATACATTTGAACTTATAGCACCTATTGAAAAGTTTGGAACATTTACTTAAATAATTGCAAAAATCTCTAATCTCCGTATAAAGAAATTTCCTCTATAACGAAATTTTCAATCGGAACCAAGCGATTTCGTTATAGGGAGACTCCACTGTATACGTTTCAGGTTTCTAATTAGAAAAATTAAAGATTGAGACGTTGTTTTAATTTTAAAAAAAGACAAAGTAAATTCAAGTTGTCTGAGAGATGGCCGCGCCTTAAGAATAAGGCATATCATAGCCGCACCTAGCGGAGGGTAAAAATTACATTTATGAAGTAACGACACTATTGAAAAACAACCTCACATCCAAGCTAGTAAATAATGGCAAAAACAGAGAAAAGAATTAGGGCCGATTTCAAACAAGTTTACACAGTAAAGCAGCTTAGCAGTCGAGCAGCAGTAAGCATTGAACTTTTAATCATTTAACCTTAACTGACTACGGAACAAAGACGTAGGCGTAGAATTCGTGATCGTGGAAACGACTTATCACACAAACTGGAAAAAGACTTAAAAGTAAAAACTTTTCAAACGAACAATGGATTGGCAAGAAACAAATCCGCAGCTTTGCATGTTAATTTTTCCACACAATAGTCTGCCTCAAGTGCGAAATTTTAGAAATGATCTCAGCATTGGGAGGTAACCAAAACCGGAACCAAACCAAGTGCTAGATTGGCTACTTGAGTCCATAGAACAAGGAAGAAACACGCACGATAAACGGACCTTCCGCCGGATGTCCTAAACCGCTTTCCCTGGCAGATACAACTTCCCGCCACAGCCAATCACGGCGAAAGCGGGTCAAGGACAAGAAATGGGGATATCGACATTACGCACACAAAATAAAATGATTTATAGGATCAAACCTACCGCTACCGATGGCTGGGATCTCTACGTAGAAAATTCCAATACCGAAAGAAATGGTACAGTTGGAAATAAATCATATCGCAATTACCTTACTTAATATGCTGAAATATCACCGTGAGATGGAAATGCTATTGATTTTCTTAGGAAATGGAACCTGGTGTGCTGGAAAAAAGATGCAAAATATGCAGATGTTGAACTCGCAATTTCGCTTTCGTGAATCAGAATCAATTCGTCTAACGGATTATTGTTTAAAATACAAATGAAATTAATTTTAACAATAAAATTTATTTTATATCTAAATTTGAAGAGGTGTGTAATAAAACTGCCATAAGTAGCGCAGATAGTTGTTTTTTTTTAACTAATTAGAAAATAATTCGTGAAACAAAATACTAAAGTAGTACATGTTTGAATGGAAGAAAGGAATTACAGTAGAGTTTCCCTACAACGAAGTCTCCCTACAGCGAATTTCTCCCTATAACGAAATTTTTAATCGGACCGTTAAATAACATCCAAAATATTCTCCATATAACGAAGTGGTCGTCTCCCTATAACGAATTTTTTCAGACCTTTATCTTTTCGATTTTTGTCATTTTTAAAGAAAGTTGCTAATTTCTGTGCAAACAAATCGCTCACAAGTGCCTGTTTCTAGAACCACTCGCATTGTTCATTCCAGCGATAACACATAATAGAATGCTATGTGAAGGGTAATGCAGTTGTGGTGACCTGGGTTTCTACAGAGGGAGCAACATTTCTACGGGTCAAGATTCCAAGAATCGGGGTGGAGCGGGGGTGGAAACAGCAAATGGATGTGACAATACGCATTTTATGTTTATCTGTACTAGTACATATTATTTATACAATAAAAATTAGCACAATTTTAACAAATTTATAATAAATATTACTTCATTTTTAATTGAAAATCATAATTAAATACATTTGAACTTATCGCACCTATTGAAAAGTTTGTAACATTTACTTAAATAACTGCAAAAATCTCTAATCTCCATATAAGGAAATTTTCTCTATAGCGAATTTTTCAACTGGAACCAAGCGATTTCGTTATAGGGAGATTCCACTGTAATTCGCTAAATAAAATACTAAAGTAGTACATGTTTGAATGGAAGAAAAGAATTAATGTCTACATAAAAAAAGTAGTAGTAAAATTAACAGGTGGTGTTTCAAGTATCAAATGAGCAAATGCCTAATTATGTGGAAAACATGAAAAGTGCCTGGTAGTTTAAAAGAGTGTGTAAACAGTTCGCTAGTGTGGCATCCCTATGGGTCGATCGAACACATTTTCATTGTTGTTTATTTTTAAAGCTACGTTTGTGGACAGAATTTATTAATAATAATATACAATAAGTAAGTATTAATGCAATATGTAATAATAAAAAATGAGTATTATTGCAATAAGTAAGTATTATAGACAAATTTTTTTATTAGCAATATTTTCACAAGAAATTAGTCCATTGACCAATATGTATCATCTAATATGCTCATCAAGACTCCTTGAGCAATGTGTTGATCCGTGAGTAGACACCTCCCATCGGAAACAACATCATTCAACGTAGATACTAATCTTTCGGATGCCACAGAACTTCCGACTAAAGATTAATATTTTTTGGTTACAAAAAACAGACGCTGTTTGCAGACAAAATTTTTTTATGAGTATTGTTTTTGCAGGAAATCAATCCATTGGCCAATATTTATCTGTTCATAAAGACTCTTTCAGTAATCCGCCAACCAACAGACACCTCGAGGAAGCCGTTGTCGCTGATTGGCCTAAGAGGATGAAATTCAAAGCTTTATAACTTGGTAAATTTTAGTCTAGTCGAACCTAAAATCGAGCCTATCTTCCGAACCGGTTTTTTTTTTTCTTTTTCTTCTTCTCCCGGTGTTTGGATTTAAGAAAAAAATAACCGGTTTAAACCGGGGCTTAAAAAAAACGGTTAACCGCAACAAAAAGAAAAAAACGGTTCTCAGATTAAAACGGTAGGTTTTTCCCATAGATATATAACACACTCTCAAATAACTCGGAATTTTTTTTGAAACGGTAACAACCATGTTTTACGGGAGTTACCTGTATATTATTGAATAACGGTTGATACAAACTGCCATAATGCAATTTTTGAGAAAAAATTTAAGTACGAAGTATCCACCAAATGCAGTCCTCCATGAGAAATAATAAGAACTCCATCGTTCAAACTGAATACTTCTTTGCTCTTAGGCTTTGAGTTAAGCCTTTTGCCCTATACGATTTCTTTACCTGGATAAAGTTTAAAAGACCGAAATACAAAGACTGCTATATGCGGAAATCAATGAAAAAAAGTAACAAACGAATACTAGATAGCAATAAAATCTTTGAAATATACATTTTCCATACCGATATTCTCGTTTGAATGTAGTTATTCAATAAAGAACTTACCAGTTTCCTGATGTAGGGGAATTACTTATTCGAACGTTTTCTAGTTTTACGGTTAATAAACAAACCGACAGGAAAGAAGTTCCCACAAAGAGGAATGCTGGAGAGAAATTCTGAAAAACTTCTATCCACTGATCTTAAAAGAAACGCCGAAAAAGTAATAAAAACAATGAAATAAAAACTGCACCATGTACAGCTTTCAACCCTTTGGGTACATTTGACGAGTGAGACTCGTCATCTGCTTACTTGGGCGAAGTTACGGTGGACGAGTCTGACTCATAATCTGAATTTAAGAAGAATTATTGGCGCAAGTGGTCCTGCCAAATTATAATATCCGTGGGCGTCCTACAAGTAGCGATGCGCCACATCGTTTGCAAGCGAAAAATTGGGCACATTTTCCGGAGAATATTCCGGCAACAGAATTAAAGAAACGCCCTACAAAACGGTGTCGCGTATGTTATAAACATGAAATGAGAAAAGAAACCACTCGGCAATGCAAACAATGCCAGGTACCTTTGCATTTACCGACATGTTTTGAAAAATACCCCACGGTACAAAATTATTAGACTTTAAGTTGGTTCTTGTTCTATATAAATATTTATATTTTGTTTCATTTATATTTTTAATTTATATTTTGTAACTAAAATGCTGTTTCAAAAATATATTTATATCACCAATATAAGTATATTCCAAATAAAATGTATTACTTTTACATATTAATCCATATAGCGACAAATTAAATCCGTCCCATGGGCATAAATATCTTCAAATAATTCAGTACTCAAAGGGTCAAAGACAATTCAAATCCAATAGCCGAACTTTACAAAGACCATGCTTCCAGCGATGTAATGAGTTTAGCTCAATTAATTAATCCCGTTTCGAAGCAAAACAAGGCTATTTTGGGATGACCTTATACTTTTTAACCATGAGCAGACGACAAGAACGACACCAGAGCTTGGACCACCCCTCTCCAAACTTCCTTGTCATAGCAGCGTGAAGACGTTTGACCCTCTACTTCGGATTTGACAAACACCAAGCCCACATATACCACAGATCTTAGGTGGAATTGAGTTTCGAACCTAGAGCCGAGACCTTAGTATTAGGGTACTAAGACTCTTAGTGAAGTTATCGGTCTTTTTACTTTCTCGCATACGAAGTATACAAAGTATTGTAATCGTCAAAAAATTCGAACTCGAGATTTTGACGAATCTCCGCGTTTTAGACCTCCCCGAGTCCGAAAATCACAATTTTGGAATTATGTCTATGTGTCTGTCTGTGAACACGATAACTCGAAAACTATTAGAGCTACGGGGATGAAATTTAGTATGCGATCTTTACACATAATTTGTACGTTTCTATCAAATTTTGGACAAAATCCGTCAGCGGGAAGTCCGTCTGTCTGTATGTCCGAAGTCATGCGAACACTATAACTCAAAAACTTGAATGACTAAATGGATAAAATTTTGTACAAAGTTTTATCATCATGAATGTAGGTCCGTATAAAATTTTGGGCCAAATCCGTCAAAGGGTTGACTGTCTGCCGGTCTGTATAATTTACTTTTCAAAAGAATCCATTATCTCCACGCGCATGCGTATTTGAAGCAGTCTTCTGTGCAGGCGAAAGGAGAGAATTACGTCAGTTTGTCCTTGAGACGGCAATAGTGAAACCTAGCAGTGTGTGATAGATATGCGTTTTAATGGGCAGGCATCTCTTTGAATTTGATTATTTACCTAGATATATTTCAATCACTATAATGAAAAACCTTCAGATAGTCATTGGATTCTGGGTAACAATAGGTTCGAATTTTTTTAGCCACGCGGGGTAAGGGGAAACGGCAACTTTTTGGGGAAATATACAAGAAAGTTTAGGGGAGAACACTCCCGCTGGTTTGCTTCACGTACGCCTGGACACCCAAAAGTAACTAGAATGCCCTTTTATTCGTTATGCTGAAATAAAACAGTGCGTTTTAAATAAAACTATCTGTTCCTTTAATTTAAAACTGTAGTCGCCCTTGTGACGTTAACCATAACTGACAGCAGAGGCAGCGCCCTCTGGAGCTTTGAACTGGTAGTCGAGGCCATGCGACTGAACGCGATGCGTGTAACGAACAATTCTCCTTCGCCTTTTCTTATGTTCGGAAAATTTTGAAATTATCTGTGTAAACTTGTCTGCGTGTAACTCAAATATAAATAAATAATTGTTACACTAATATGGACTGTTAACTGAACCTTAAACGACTCCCACGAACCGCTTTTTACTTTCCCATATACGAAGTATACAAAGAGAAAGTATTGTAATCGTCAAAAAGTTCGAACTCGAGATTTTGATGAATCTCCACGTTTTAGACGTCCCCGAGTCCGAAAAACACAATTTTGGTATTATGTCAGTCGGTGTGCCTGTGAACACGATAACTTGAAAACTATTAGAGCTAAAGGGATGAAATTTGGTAGGTGATATTTGCACATAATTTGTAGGTTTCTATCAAATTTTCGACAAAATCCGTCCTCGGGAAGACGGTCTATCTATCCGTGTTCATGTGAACACGATAACTCAAAAACTTGAATAGCCAGACGGATAAAATTTGGTACACAGTTTTATCGCCAGGAATGTATGTTTGTATCAAATTTTGGACCAAATCCGTCAACGCGTTGACTGTCTGTATAATCGCATGCTTCTGAACACCATGACTCCTAAATGCAGCGACTTGGATAAATGAAATTTAGTATGCAGTCTTCTAATTCTAATTTTAGATCTGTGTCCAATTTTCGTTTCAATCGGCTAAAAAAAAGCGTTCAAATTGCATATTCAATTTTCATACTATGACGCGAGGTCGTTTGCGTCTTGGCCCGCAGAAGGAAACTCGTGGATAATCATTGCATGCTGGGTTACAGTAAGTTCGAATTTTTTAGGGTTGCCATAATTGCCAAGCATTGATACGGAACGTTTATGTATTAAATAAATAAAACATGAAAAAGTGAGTACGTAATAGCTTACTTTACTCTGATTTTTAAAAAATCAGCAAGATTAGCAATCTTATAAAATGAACACGTAGAATAATAAAAAAAGATGCGAGGCTAATCCTTTTTAACCCAGTCTCACTTTAAAGACGATTTTACTGTCTTAATTATATCATTTTCTTCTTTCCCATAATTATAAAATTGGGCGCAAGTCATTTTGAAGTTATAATGACGCATAGTTTAGGAAGAGAACGGGACAAATAGTAATACGGGACTGAGTAGTTAAATACGGCGACAGTCCCGTATATAACGGACGTATGGCAACCCTAGTTAGAGTGAATAAGACACCTTTTAGGGAAGTATACGAGAAAGTTGAGGGGAGACCACTCCCGCTGGTTTTACTAAAATCAAGGAGATCAAATTCCGCAGAACATTTTGGTAAATGTGACAACACGACAAAGGACAGGCTTCCCCTAGGGTGCAAATACATACGAAATTACAACATTTACAAATTTCAGTATTATTTGGAGAAGATCATACAAAACACTGTTTTTAAGCGCATCCATACACATTAAATAAACTGGAGGCACATTCACGTTGCCTATCTTTATAAATGCTGTGAATTCGCCAGAGAAGAGGGCGTAGAATCAAGTACTTTGGCCTAGGGAGTAGAACTGTACGACTAAAAAAAAGTAAATGCATTTAAATTTAAAACTGCAAATCCATTTCGAAATTTCTCGAAAATAAGAAAGAATTCCAGCTACAAAAGCCTTAAGATGTGTGTTGTAACGATAATCGCAGTTCAAAATTCAATTAAAATCTCCAAGTCATAATACATTCGACAGAAATAAGGATAGAAAAATGAGTGCATCATTAAAGCACAATTGGGGCTTCGATAACATTCAAATATAGGGGGAAAGTTTTTTCCTGTTCTTAGAATTAAAAACTCGCAACAGCTCATTAGTACCAAACTTTTCGGCATATATAAATATTAAAGAAGGAAAATGATCCGTTTCGGTATAATCATTGCAGAGAAAGGAAGAAAATGAATTCCAAACAGCACGGTCTTTTTTAATGAGAGTGTGATAAATTTTACGGAATACAATGAAAAATATTTAAGAAAAATACTTATCAGACAAATTTTCTTGTTTAGATATTTTAAAGACGAATTTTTAATTTCAGCTCAATAAAACGAATGAAAGAAATAAAAGCTAACTTTAAAAAAATATGTAAATCATAAGGGATATTCATTTGAGAAATTGTTTCTCAAGAAAAATGCATAGAATTCACAGGGAATTATCCAGTATTTTGTATAGCTTTCAACTTATTGAAACTAGTCGATGTGATTTCTGGGGTACGTGAATAATTTGAGTCAAAGGATTAGGATCAGGTGGGGTAAAATGGGTAAAAAATAACCAAATTTCAGCTTTTCACTTAAAAAGTACTGTATAATTTTAATAAGATATAATTTTTTAAACTTTTTTTTTCTATACGTTACACAACTTAATGAGTAAAATTAATAAAGTTTCATTAGTAATTAGATATATATGTTTGCTGGGAGATGGTTTTTAACAATATGTTTTGTATACCCATTTTACCCCACGCAGGTGAAAATGGGTATACTGTGAGGTAAAATGCGTATGCAAATCTGATACAGAAGCAAATGTTAAAAAATTAACTTATTTGTTGCAGTACAGTGATATAATAAAAGTAAAAATCAGAATTACAAAATGTTTTTTATTAATTTATTTAAAAAGGCTCAAATTCTGCAGTAAATTCGGCAAAAATAAAATAGGGTTTTTTTTCACGATTCTCATTTTCATGATTCTGTATATTTATTATTCCTCAAAAAATTAATGACCTCTAATTAAATTGTGGCTCATTCAAAATTTTTATTATTTGAATCATCTTTAAATCTGTGTCATCTATAGCTAGCAAAATGAATGTTGTCCATTTTAAATTTTTCTATGTATCTCCTTCAACAGCCATTATGTAATTTTGCAAAATGTAATCATTGTTTTTTCCCCAAATACTATGCTTTTACCACCCCACTGTTAGACTCATTGTATTTTCAGTAATATTTCCAGAAATTTCTTCTGCAAGGAAATGAGTATTAGCATTAGTTGTTACCGACTCGTGCGCGAAGAATTTGAATTACACACTTTTTTTTTAAATTCTACGAATGTAAATGTTTCTGCTATATATAGAAAAGGGAAGTCAAAAAAGTTCTGACGGTTGATACAATTGGACGACTAATTTAATTTCTGCATTGTAAATTGCTATCATTGTACTAAATGGTATCATCTGCTCTTTGGAATATATCATCCACCATGCTATATGTCATCTGCTTCATCACTGTTTAAAAGAATACATAAGACAAAATATACCTTCCTATAAAAAACTCGACAACCATATCATATACGTCAATGACGATCCTGGTTTTGTTTTGGATTCATAGACCGTTTTCCGGTAACTGATTTAAGTACAAATCTATTTGCAACTGTAATAAGGCCAAGTTGGAAATAAAGGTGAATTATTCAGTCTAACCAAGTTACCTAGCAACGGAGAAGAGAACATTATTTCAAAATCATTCAAAATGCATTTTAAAGTTTTGGAACTTTAAAAATTAATAACAATCGAAGGAAAATGTCAGAGAAATAAAATTAGTATCATTGAAAAGGTAAAATTGAACTTTAAGATGGTATAAAAATATTTTTGTCGGACAGTTTGGTTCTGAAGTTACGGCGGAAAACGATTGCTATTTTCTAATTAACTGACTGTTTAATTAATTTTCTAGACTTGGAAAATTTACAAGTGTCTTCCTTCTTAAATAATAAGTGTACAAATTTGGTTGAAAACTGTCCATTGGTTTAGGAGGAGATGGAACATACTACATATACCCACCCACACTCCACAAATAACATCTTTTATTTATACAAGATTTTCTCAATTTTTAAAGCCTTCTATTAAGCATCTTCATTGTTAATATTTTCACCAGCCCTTGTCGGCACACATTTTGTATTTTGTTTTGAATTATTAATGTGTGCAGTTGTGAAATTTGAAGCTCTTAGGATCATTGCGACAATTTTGCATTTCAAGTTTTGTATATTGAAAATTGTGCTTTGCTATCCCACTCTTGAGATGGAAAAAGACAGGTTCTAGGAAACAGAGAAATCTAGGTGCAAACTTGCTAATCTCCAAGATAAATTTGTTGTATGGAATTACTAGGTTTTAAACTAAATAGCTTTAGATCCCTCTGATAACCACCATCTTGCCATAAATTTTAAAGGTTAAGCAATTATAAGTTCTTCTCACATAGGAGAAAACTATGTATTTTTCTTGATCTTTGATGGTACAGGATTTTTTAACTTGGTTATGATATGGAATATTTTAGTTTTCATTAATTTTCAATTTATCATAAATGAATGATGGTTTAAAGAAAAAATCATGCTGTATCTATCCTACGCAGATGTAAGAGAATGCTAAACTTAACCATATAACTACATTCAAATATGAGATTATAATGTTGTTGTTGCAGTCATAAAACAGCTGAGTTGTTAAACTAATTTGTTATTTTATTATAAAAATATTTTGAGAGTGGCGATTACATCTCAACATCTTAGTTGAAGTTTTGTAAAAGTTTACAGAAAATCCTGATTCTCTCTGCGAGATAAAGTGAATAATAATATGACACAATCAAAGTGAAGGAATATTGGCTATTTTAATAAATTACAAGTTGCTTTTAGGGGAAAAGTCTAGCGCCAAGGAGACGCAATGGATTTTTTTTCGTAAGACGTGAAAGCGATGGCAGCATTCTCTTAGTAATAAATATGCTAAAACGAGAGATTGAATATACCTCCAGCGCGGGAAATAGAACGAAACTGGAGTTTAAGAAAGTGATTTTGGAATACATTGAGACTTTTAAAATATATAATATTAGAATTTGAAATAAAATTAAGTGATTATTACACACACACAATAACATATATATATATATATATATATATATATATATATATATATATATATATATATATATATATATATATATATATATATATATATCCTAGCTGCTGGCAGCAGTAGAAATGTCCAAATAAAGATGCTACCTATAATAAGAATTCCTTGAATAATTCAATGGCAGTGAAAGCTAGAAATAATACAACATATGCATAAATCTAATTTCCTCTAGCGTTTAATGGCAAGTTACCAAGCCACTTATAAAGAAACTACAATCAAATATGAATTGAGGAATGGAAGTCAGAAATAGCTAACTATAATATCCAACCCAAAAAACTACAAATATAATTAAAAATGTGTTGTTTTTTATAAGTCGTATTTTGTTTTACCCATTTTAATTTCACCTGACCCTACTCTCCAGCACCCGCAGGAAAATATCGTCAGGTTCCGGATATACAAGACATCCGACAGTGATCTCTTGGGCCACTATTTTCGACTCCTTAACAATTTAGCTTAATCTTTATTTAAAAAGCTTAATTAGATTCCATTTAAAAAAGGATATACAAAATGTCCGCAACAATCACTACCAAAATCTTATTAAGAAAACAAATGAATATAGAAACCTGTGGAAAATTATTATAAAATGCAGACAGTTTCCATTTCAATTTAATATCCCTCCTCTACGTGGATACCATTAGTTGTTGCAAGAAACAAATGAAGACGGAGCTCGGACTTTGCCAAGTTTTCTGGGGCGAAGCATGATCAACAGTGACAATGGCATAAGGTCGCTCCTTTCTTTTATCTGCTAATATTATTGTTTCTATTCCGATGTGTGTCGCGCACAAACTGATAAGGAGGTATATGTTTTCTATGACTAATCTTCTAGTTCTGTCCAATTTGTTTAAAGTAGGCCATTCAAATCTCTTCCAAATGGAATTTGGAACACGGGAAAAAAGGATCGTCACTTTAAAAACCACGGAAATTCGCCATGGCGGAATGGCAATGCTGGAATTCAAACGAACTCAAAATCCAACACTTCATACGCCGATTCCAATTCCTAGCTCCTACTAGAGAGTATGGGACATCAAAGGATCTGCCTACATTGAGACCTCGCGTCGAGGGTGGAAATGAACCTGAAATCTCCCATGTAGAAGGGGGGTAGAATCTGGCACTTTTGAACCTTGTCTCAAAACAAACTTCTTTGGAGCCTCCGTGAATGACGTGCCTCATTTTTAGATTTGAAATGATGTGGGGAAAAAATAGCTCTGGACAAAATGGAATGGAGTACAGATGAACACGTTCGCTGTCACGACTCACGTCTGAGATCTGAAACCATCCATCTAAATAGATGACTCCTTCTCTGCTATATCTTAACTAAACCAGGGTGCGTACCAAATTCTAGAAAAAAAGTAGCATTTTTTTTTTTTTTTCTTCTTCTTTCTTTAACTTAATATTACTTAAGTAATAAAATATACAGGAGAATCTAGTACCTAACCTACTGTCATGTGACTTAGAATATATTCCTTTCATTAACTTGGATACAGGAAAAGTACATGCAGAAAAAATAAACCAAAAAATACTTATGTACAAGATTTTGAGGTACAAAATTAGAATGCTAAATCACATTACTTTACCATTGTTATACATAAAATAGTTCTTGCTCGGAAAACTCATAAATATCTTTAAAAAAAAAATGAGTTTTAAGCACCATGATAAAAAAAATAAGAATTTTATACAAACTTTGAATAAAAAAAGTAAGCACTTTAAGGGCCTTCTAAACGAAAATAAAAAAGTAAGCAAGTTTTAAGCACTTTTCATGACCAAAATGCACCCCTGTAAAGTAGAGAAGGTCATTCTAATTAGATAATAGGATATTTAATTCATATATGATTAAGGCGTTAAAGAATCACGAAACACGTTGTGATTTTATTGGTAGCCATTTAGTAAGTAAGGGGTTTATACAACAAAATTTCTTTCATCAACAGGGTGTCTAAATTTACATAAATGCAATGTGATTCTAAACTAACGACTGGGTACATGGGGAAATTGATAAGCATATCGCATTTAATCACCTCTTTAGTAATTTTTTTTGAAATTCCTGTAGAAAACTTCAGGGACACCTGCATAATAATCTTCTGGCTATATATACAACCAACTTCACAGATCGGTCTGAAATTCGCTGAAACAATTTAAGAGTATAAGCGATTATAAATTTACGAAAAAGAAAATATGAAATATTTTTTCGATTCCAGATTACCGAAGTCATTTCTATACACAAAACAAAAGCGTATGCCTTTAGATAAATAAAATAGACTGATGGTTCCCCACATCACTAATGAAACTTAACGATTCTTTCAAATAAATATTGCAGCAAAACTACTAAAGTTAAAACAATAAATAAGAAAATGTAATATTGAACATCAATGGAAATTTTTGCCGCTATTTAGCTGTGTGGCTCAAGTGCTAAAATGGACTATCACGAATAGATATTCTGGCGGGAGGAGAAGTGAGGTCACGTGAGACAGATCTGTGTAAGAGCTATATGACCTGCCTCCCGTTTTTCTACAATCAATAAATATTGTCACTTACTTTCTCTAATAACGATACGAAGTTAAACGATACAAAAGAAAGAAAAAAAGTATGAAAAACATTTTTCCATTGTTAATACAATCCAAACACAGAAGCACGCTGAAAAAAAAAGAAATACCAATCCTCCGCAATAAAATAAAAATGCAACACCGACGCGAAACAATAATAGGGTAAAAGATCTGCCGTGAATGAATTCATACTGCCAGCACGAATTCATTCATTTGACGTTTTAATTACATCTTTTAACTAATTATACCTTCGGAATTCAAATAGTCGAAATGGATCTTTGGATTATTTTCCATCTTTTGGTACTTTACGCATAGTTTCAGGACTTAAAAAAGGTTCGTGAGAAGATAGACATAGATACATATGTTTGCTTCTCAATTTTAATAATAGGATAGATGATTCCTCACCTTTTGCTTACAAATGTCGAAAGTTTTGGGGAGGAAAAGACTAAGAATTCTTCATGATACCTGGTCTTCAGGTCGTATCCACAGTTTTGTTCTTAAATTAATTTACGGAAAATAAATAAAATCTGCTGATCAAATTCAGAAGAATGATTCAATAGTTTCTGCCTCTAATTGTTGCCACCATAAAGAATATAACCAAGAAAAACTGGTAAACGCACAATCGCTTAAAAAAAAATCGTCCCTGAAGAGGTTAAGAGGCTCAAGATTACGGTAAAAAAAATCTTTATGTATTAGATCAAATAAATATAAATGAATTATTTTACAAACTTAGATTAAATCAGAAGTTTACAAACCATTATATTTCAAGGTTTGAATAATGAATATTAAATTAAAACATCACGAGAAATTTGTTTACGAAAACCAAAGGGAGTGTTCTCCTTAAGAATTTTCTCGCATACTCAAAAGGTGCTGATTCCTTCCCCGCGTGTGGCTAAAAGAATTCGAACTCAATGTTACCTAGAACGTCGGCTATCAGAAGAAGTTTTTCGTTATAGTGATGGTAAAATATCTAGGTAAAGAATCAAATTCAAAGAGATGCGTACCAACTTTCCGCTCTACCGGCTCAAAGACAAACTGACGTAATTGCTCCATAGCTACATGCACAGAAGATTGCTTCCAGTACGTATGCGCGTGGAGGATCGGATTACAAAAAATTTATTATGCAATTTGGAACGCCTTTTTTTAACCGACCGGACCGGTGGCCAAATCTACAACCGTGGGTAAGGCTGCCATAGAAAAATTTTACGTATCTAAGTACTTTGATAAGAAGTATTGAGATTCAAAAGAAAAGTGATTATACAGACCGACAGACAATCAAAAGTTCGACGATTGCAAAATTTGATAGAGACCTATAATATATGTAAAGATCACATACCAAATTTCATCCCGGTAGCTCATAGTTTTCAAAGTTCACAAACAGACATAATTCCAAAATTGTATTTTCAAAAGTAAATTATCTAGACCGACAGACAGTCAACCCTTTGACGGATTTGACCCAAAATTTAGCATGGACTCCTACATTCATGATGATAAAACTAAGTAAATTTTATCCATCTAGCTATTCCAACTCTTGAGTTAGTGTCTGCATGACCGTGTGGACAGACAGATTCCTCCCGTAGACGGATTTGTCCAAAATTTGATGATAGAAACCTAAAAAATTATGTTTCAACACCACATACCACCATCCCCGTAGCTCTAATAGTTTTCGTTATCGTGTTTACAGACACACAGACAGACATACCCCAAAAATTGTGGTGTTTTTGGACCTGTGGGAGGTCTAAACGTGTGAGATTCGTCAAAATCTCTGAGTTCGAATTTTTTGACGATTACAATACTTTCATTTGTATACTTGATGCGAGAAAGTAAAAAAGCGGGCAATATCGAAACGAAAAAAAAAAAATGCATGCACCATTTTCAACCTGAGATTCGTAAACTGATAAAAAAACTTAATGCATAAAAAACATAAAACCGACAGAACATTTTGCCAGATGCATGTCTATATTCAGCAAATTATTTTGTCCATCCGAAAGTAAATTTTATTCCATGTTAATAGACTGACTTGGCAGATTAACTACCTAGGGCACGTAGAGGAGTCGAAAGGACAGAAAAATCGTAATGAAAACCATTCTGTAACTATTAATATCACTTTACGACACAGTTACCGTTGGAAAACAGAAATAAATTATGAGCTTCTTAAAATGTTCCATGTCAATTACAATAAACGCCAAATAGTATCCAAGCAATGGTTGACTGCAAATTATAAGTTTATGGTCCAATGCATTTTAATTTACTGATACACGTGGTATTATAGCTTTAATACACTTTTTTTTAATTATTTTCACAAATTGTTGTTTATTAGGTTAAATTTGTAACTTATGCCATCGTAGTAAATTTTGAGCAATACCTTTATAAAAATCTCACGAAATATTCACCTTTTCTTTAAAAGGAACTTTGTTTTCACTTTTTTTCCAGGCAGGGGCAAAAAATTTTACGATCGATCCGTTGCACTATGCAGGCAATATTTTTCTTCACGATTCTTGTATGTTACGTCAGGAAATAAATACGCAAATGAAGCAGTCATAAAACAAAAGGACATGGAATCAAATACGGATGGGAGCAATAATGTCCCGAACGCCT
>BGPR01005962.1:25506-41486 GCA_013235015.1 Araneus ventricosus | reverse complement strand
ACAATTTTAAGAAAGTATAAGCGATTATAAACTTACGAAAAGAAAAATATGAAAATATTTTTCGATCCCAGACAAATACCGAAGCCATTTCTATACACAAAAACAAAAACGTATGCCTTTAGATAAAAAATAAAATGGACTGAGGGTCCCCCCCCCCTCAACAATGGAAAAACCTTAACGACCTCTTTAAGTCAGAAAAATATTGCAGCAACCCCAAAGTTAAACAATATTTAAGAAAATGTAACATTAATTAATGAAATTTTTAAGTCATGACTAGTTGTGTGGCCCGGCGTTGCACGGGCTATCACGAATAATAAGATATTCCCGGGCGGAGAGAAGTGAGGTCACGTGAGACCTTGGGATCCATATATTTTCATATGACCCGCCTCCGTTTTTCTCTACAATCAACAAATATTGTCACTTACTTTCCCTAACAAACGTTACGAAGTTAAACACTTTGATACAAAAAAAGAAAGAAAAAAAAAAGCATGAAAATGACTTTTTTCCATTGTTAATAAATCCAAACACAAAAGGTCGCTCAAAAAGAAATACCAACTTCCGTTAAATAAAAATAAAAAATGCAACACCGGATGTGAAAACTAATAATAGGGGACAAAAAGAATCCGCTGTGAATGAATTCACCATGCTACCAATAGATGGCAGCACAGCAATTCATTCATTTTGAGGTTTTTAATTAATATCTTTTTAACAAATTACAATTTCGGAATTTAAATAGTCGAAATGGATTCCTTGGATTATTTTCCATCTTTTGGTACTTACGGCTAGTTTCAGGATTCAGTAGTTCGTGAGAAGATAGATGGACATAGATACATATGTTTGTTTACATTCGCATTTTAATAGGAGGGATGATTCCTGCACTATTTTTGCTTACAAATGTCGAAAAGGTTGGGAGGAAAAGACTTAAGAATTTTCGCGATACTGGTCTTCAGGTCGTGACCCATTATTTAATTTAAATTAATTTACGTGAAAATAAATAAAAATCTGCTGGATCAAAATTCAGAAGAATAGATTCAATCGTTTCTGCCTCAATTGTTGCCGATGTAAAACAATATAATCCAAAAAAAAAAAAACTTGCAACGCACAATCATTTAAAAAAATTCCGTCCCTGAAGAGGTTAAGAGGACTACGGTAAAAAGTTTTGCGTATTAGATCAAATAAAGCCATAAATGAATTATTTTACAAACTTAGTTTAAATCGAAGTTTACAAACCATTGTAAGAACATTTCAGGGCTTTAGAATAAATGAATATTAGAATTTAAACACCACGAGAAATCAGTACGGAAAAAACCAGCGGGAGTGTTCTCCCCTAAACTTTCTCACATACTTCCCCAAAAAGGTGCCGTTCCCCGTTCCCCCGCGTGGCTAAAAAAAATTCGAACCTACTGTTACCCAGAATCCAATGACTATCAGAAGGTTTTTCATTATAGTGATTGAAAAATATCTAGGTAAAGAATCAAATTCAAAGAGATGCGTACCAACTTTCCGCTCTTACCAGCTCAAAGACAAACTGACGTAATTCGCTCCATAGCTTTCACGTGCACAGAAGATTGCTTCCAGTAGGCATGCGCGTGGAGAATCGGATTAGAAAAATTTATTATACAATTTGAACGCTTTTTTTAACCGACTGACAGAAAAATTGGACACAAATCTACAATCAGGGTAAGAAGGCCACATACCAAATTTCATTTATATAAGTAATTTTTATAAGAAGTTATTGCGATTCAAAATATGCGATTATACAGACCGACAGACAATCAACCCTTCGACGGATTTTGTCCAAAATTTGATAGAAACCTATATATTATATGTAAAGATCACATACCAAATTTCATCCCTGTAGCTCTAATAGTTTTCGTGTTCACATACAGACATAATTCCAAAATTGTGTTTTCAAAAGTAAATTATTCAGACCGACAGAGAGTCAACCCTTTGACGGATTTGGCCCAAAATTTTTTACGGACCTACATTCATGATGATAAAACTGTGTACCAAATTTTATCCATCTAGCTATTCAACTTTTTGAGTTATAGTGTTCGCATGACCGCGGACAGACAGACTTCCCTTAGACGGATTTTGTCCAAAATTTGAAGAAACCTACAAATTATGTGTAAAGACCACATACCAAATTTCATCCCCGTAGCTCTAATAGTTTTCGAGTTATCGTGTTCACAGACAGACATAATTCCAAAATTGTGTTTTTCGGTCTCGGGGAGGTCTAAAACATGGAGATTCGTCAAAATCTCGAGTTCGAATTTTTTGACGATTACAATACTTTCTCTTTGTATACTTTATACGAGAAAGTAAAAAAGCGGGGCACGTTTTTCGAACGGGAAAAAAAAAAAAAAAATGCATGCACCGTTTTCAACCTCTAGATTCGTAAAACGGTTAAAAACTTTAACACACATAAAAAACATAAAACCGACAGAACATTTTGCCAGATGCATGTCTATATTCAGCATATTATTTCATACTATCCATCCGAAAGTAAATTTTATTCCATACACGATCAATTTGGCAGATTAACTAGGGCAAAGGAGAGGAATGAAAAAAGGACAGAAAAAATCGTACTGAAAAACCATTCGTAACTATTAATATCACTTTTACGACACAGTTACTGTTGAAATGAAATAAATTATGAGCTTTAAATGTTCCACGTCAATTACAATAAACGTCAAATAGTATCCAAGCACAAATTTGTTGACTGTAATTATAAGTTTATGGTCCAATGCATTTTAATTTACTGATACACGTTTAATAGACTTTTTTTAATTATTATTTTCACAAATTGTTGCTTTTATTGTGGTTAAATTCGTAAATCTCATGCCATCGTAGTAAATTTTGAAAAGTTACCTTCATAATCTCATTTAAATATTCAGTTTCGCTTTAAAAAGGAACTTTTATTTTCACTTTTTTCCAGGCAGGGGGCAAAAATTTTACGATCGATCCGTAACTATGTAAGCAATATTTTTTCACGATTTCAAGTGTATACATGTCAGGAAATAAAATACGCAAATGAAATTAAATACAAACAAAAGGAAATGGAATCAAATACGGATAAATCGGGAAATAAAACGAAAAGCTCCAAATCAAGATGGCTTAAATTTTCATTCTTACATAACACACCCTACCAATAATTTCGCGATCTTATTTGTGAGTCGAAATGCAGAGATTAAAGAGCTTCGATTTTAAAAATCAAATGCATATGTTTTATAATCACTGTTATACAATTTCGCGACAAAATTCCGATAATCTTATATGTATTCCTCTACACAACATTCCACTTCATAAAAACGGCACCTTCATAAAATTCCACTTCATAAAAACGCGCGGCACCTTCACAAAACTCAAATTCATAAAAACGGCACCTTCACAAAACTCAAATTCATAAAAACGGCACCTTCACAAAACTCAAATTCATAAAAACGGCACCTCCACAAAACTCAAATTCACGTAAAATATAGGAATACAACTGCTAAAATTTAAGGTTTTACATGATAAACAAAAAATTACACAAAAATATTTTTATTTTTCACAAAAATAATTTTTTTCACAAATATGGGCAAAAAAAAAAAAAAACCTGGATCGCCCCCTGCATTTAGTTCAACTGTTAAGAAAATGTTAACGAAATCACTAAACTAAAGGGGTGCATTACAGAGTGAGAATAGCAATATAAAGCACACTCTTATTTCAATTGCATTATCTTAAATAAGGTATTTTAAACTGTTCTACTTTGTTGGTTGTTACATATGGCATCTGGTAGTTGAAAGTGGCTCTTAATTTCAATTTTACTATGATATATAACTAGGGTTGCCATAATTGCCAAGCATTGATACAGGACGTTTCAGTACTAAATAAATACAACATGAAAAAGTGGGTAGGTAATGGTTTATTTTACTATGATAAAAAAAAAACAATAAAGTTTAAGCAATCTAATAAAATGAACACTTAGAATAATAAAAAAAGATTCAAGGCTAATCCTTTTAAGCCCAGTTATATTTAAAAATTGATTATACTTTCTTAATTATATATCATTTTCTTCTTTCACATAATTACAAAATTGGGCACAAGTCATTTTAAAATTACAATGGCAAATCAAAATTGCTTCAATTGTCTCCACTGACAACCAGTTCCTTTCATACGACCATTGAGTTGGCATTAGAGATAATATTCTTTCCATATTTACATTGTGGGCTGGATTTGCATATCTTCATTAGACATGACTTCTGATCAACATAAGGGAAAAATAATAGTAATACATGACTGAGTAGTGAAATACAGTGACTGTCCCACATATACGGGACATATGACAAATGACTAACTTGTCAAAAGAGGTTCGTCATTCGTGCTCTCATTCATTCCTTCCATTTTGAATATTTTTCTATTACTTTCTAAATTCAATTTTATGTGTTTTAAATATTATTCGTTTTAAATTTTTGTTGATGAAATCACTTAATGCTGTATTGTTATCGTTATTGTTTAAATCTTCTGTTTCTTATTTATACTTTTTTCTTTTTTAACCATTTTTGTTTTTCTATTATTTGTCAAAAGAGGATAACAGATAAGACACATATTGATATATCTGATGCAGTGGTGTGCAAACTATTTCCATTTCCGACCCCTCACTTTGTGTAAAAGGGGGTCACAACCACATTTTTTGAAGAAAAGCCTTACATTTTTTATTGTCAAGTAAATTTCGTTGAATTTAGCGACCCACAAAAATTTTCTCGCGACCCACGGTTTGCACACCACTGATCCAATGTGCCAACACGTCATCAGGACATGCTACACATTTTGCTATTAGCAGTCTTAATATTCAAGAAGTTTCTTGGAAATCCATTTTTATTGTTATAGATTTTGGTAGAATCTGACAATAAAAGAATCACCATTACTTATTTTTGGTTCAAAACTATCAATTATTTTAAAAACAATAATTTAATGTGAAAAGTATTCACTAATACAAAAGATAATTATTTACATCAAAAGTTTAAACCTTTCAATTGCTACTGTTCATTTCACTGAAAATAAATCTTAGTCTAGTTAATCATATGGAAAAGAATTGACATTAACATTTCCTTCAAGTCCGAATAAATGATGTATCTTTAAATGACCGATTTCACTTCTCCCATTGAGGTACTCTGGCTCCGCTCTAATCACTTAGCTCAGGGGTTCGCAAACCCCTTGATTGAAATACCTCAGTGGCGAATCCAGGATTCGGGTCTGGGGGGGCTGAGGTCACAAAAATTTTGTATCGTAGTGACAAATGTCAAACCTCATGGCTTATATAAACCAAAACACTTTAACTTTACAGGCTTTTCTCTCCTGACAATAAGAATAATAAAGAACACTACAATACTTTCGATAATTTAATAAAAAATACAATGAAATAGCTGGTCAAAAAATGTTTTAGACCGCGCCAACGCTACAAGTGCAAGTGGAATGACTAGAAAAGTAGGAAAATTTTCGAGCCTGTCAAGTCAGAAAGCACTGTTGTCACGATTTTATTACTATTCTTTTAAAATGAAAATTAAGATCAAACAGTTGTAGTGATTTTAAATTAAATCAAGAATTTGGGTTTAGCTCTGGGGGAGGGGGGGGGCTGCAGCCCGATAGCCCCTCTCCTGGATTCGCCATTGTTATAACCTATTATCATATCCAACTCTTCCCATAGCCATCCATCTATACAAAAAAGTTTTTATCAATAATGTTAAGGTTAGCTTAAAAGTGAAATGATTCGAATTATTAACATTTACAGAACTTACTTTTGATTTTTACAATAGTATTAGTTGAATGCCAAAATAAATGAGACCAGTATTATTTATAGTAATTATTTCGTTTTAAATTATAAGGATGACTAAAAATTACACTTCGTAACAATCAACTATTCAAGCGGTATAGTTATTAAACAGCAAGTATTCACTTGGAGAAACAAAATTCTCTAACTTTTTTAATCCCTTATGTTTACTTGTTTCAGCCATTAACAACTTTGGTTTCGATTGGGAGCCTCTGACTAAGCTGATTCATTTAATCCCATGGCCTGCATAGTCACCCCAAGTGTGATGGGGTAATTTGATTGCTAACAATGGAAAACAAGAATATAGTAGTTACACAGAGTGTCAAAGGAAACCATATAACTTCAAATTACTTAAAAAAGAGGGGAAGATCTTTTCTGTTTCTCAGTTAAAATTCTCATTGCGAGAGGTTGTGCTTTCCTTCTGCCCATAATGTAAAGATAAAAATTTCAATAATTTTTCAATGAAGTACCCAAAAGGAAACTTTTTTCTTTTAAGAACTATCAGAGTTTTTCAAGATGAAGGATCTTGCGTTTTACGTTAAATTTCTGTTTTTCATGTATTATGATACTAGAATGGCCAAATGATGTTAAAACTCAATACACAGTAATTTAAATCTCAACTTTCCAAATGCCAGTTTTTATTTACCAATTTACTCCCTTTAAAACCTAAACTCAAAGACAGACTTAAAACATTACAATCAATAATAAAAAATGATTTTCCAGACATATATTCAATATAAACTATTATTTATAATTAGATAAACATATATGTAGAATAAATTATTGTTTATAAATATATATTTAGAATAAACTACTATTTATAAATATATATATTTAGAATAAACTACTATTTATAAACATATATTTAGAATAAACTATTACTTATAAACATATATTTAGAATAAACTATTACTTATAAACATATATTTAGAATAAACTATTATTTTCAGACATGCATTTAGAATGAACTATTTCAAAGACACTAAACCACTGAATGTTTTTGGATATATGTAAAGTAAAAATTCATTATTGCTTCTACTATTAACAGATGAAAGGGGGGGGTACATAATGAAGAAGCTGAATATTTATCCAATCCATTAAAAGACAATATTCTTAGTTTCAAAGCTTTGAAAAGATGTGTGAAAAATTTCTTAAAACAATTAATTTTAGAAAACCTTTCGAAGTAGATAAATATAAATTTAACTTTAGCTTAGAATTTGTAATTATTGTAATTCAAACATTTCTCTTATTTATTTACATTTATAAGCAAATTTATAGTATTTAATGATTTTTTTATGATAAAATAGCATTGTTCAGGCAAAAATATGTTATATAAAAATATCTACACAACCTATCACTTGCACATAAGCAACTTTAAAAGTATCATCCAGCTTTGTTTAAATCAATAACTACTAATATACAAAATTACAACTATGATTAATATTAACTATTTTTTTTCCACTCAAATAGACTATTTAACTGGATATTTTATTAAGACTTCAATTCTTTGCAAAAGGAAAATTTCATGCTTTATGAACAATCTCCTAGCAATTCAAATTATATCAAGAGTTTAAGTAAAATATTAATTAAATTGATATATTCCATTTTAATTTATTTTCATTACAAAATTTCTGTGAAAAGCTGTACAGTTCATTTTATTCCATAAAACAGACACACATAAAATATGTATGCTGCAGTTCAAGTGTGGAATCCATTATTTCATAGAATAACTAGGTATTTCATGAATTATCTAGTTGAGTACCTAGTTATTCTATGAAACACTTTTAACAGTAATTATACACTTTAGCGGTAACATACATACAAAATTTTGAAAATACAAAAACAACAAAAATTTTAAATGGAAAATATTCTTTCTACAGTTTTATTTTTCCATTTTGTCATTGTTTTTTGTTTACATTGCAAGTAAGTTTCACAGACAGAATATTTCCTGAATATATATTTTAAAGGTTCATTTAAAAAATTTCGAGGAATTTTAACTTGGAATATTTTTATTCAATGATTTCCTTAAGAAAATAACACTTTTCTCTTACAGAATTCTGCAAGTATAAAGATACTTGCATTCTTCTGCATTCAACAGTAGGAAACTTGAAATGTCTTTTAAACGATCTTCTTAAGATCATAAGTAATTTTTGCAAAAGAAAGAAAAATTCATTAATTGAAATTTAAAGCAAAACATGTTAAATTTAGATGGAACATTTTTTCTCCTGATAAATGTTTGAGAACATGTAAAATGTGGTTGAATTACAAGGAAGATTTAGTTTCAATGAAACACTTAACCAGCATTTCAAGGAGTAAAATATTTTCTCAGAAATGTCAAATAATGAATAAAAAGATTTTAAAAGAAAAAGAGAAGAAAGCAGTGTTTTAATCAGACATACCTAAACCATGAGTGATAAACATGTTTAGATGAGAATTATTAGCAAGAATTTATTTTTCTATCTAAGAAAAAGCCAATTCGAAAGATAAGATAATAGGCATTTTCTTCAATACATTACATTTACTTCACCAATTGCAATTATCTGAACATTTAATTTTGAAATTACTTAAATAAACAAATGTTTTATTCATAAAATACAAAAATATACTAATAAAATTTAATTAATTTACACTCATTTAAAATAATCAATAAAGACTGCGTTGATGACATGTAGTCGCAAAAAAGATTAAACTAAATTATTGCAACGTATGACAGAAGTACATTAGTTTTCTTTTTAGAAATAAGTGCAACAAAACTAAAATAGATATCCCAATAACATTCCAATATTTATTTAGGAGATTAAACTCTTATAATTTGTAAAACTTAAAAAAAATTGCTAAATAAATCTACACTATTTTCCGACAGATTTCAATTATTAAAAAGTACTAGTAATTATTAATTTGGTTTATTCTTAATGTTCATGGATCTTAATAGAACAAGGAAAGGAATACTAATTTCACCAGAATTTTATCAATTTACATAAGACTAAGATATCAATAATGATAGGTGCAGTACAAATATTACTTATAATGACAATACAAGACGAAATTCTGTAATTTAACAAAATAAATATTAATTAAACCAATAGTAAAAAGTATAATTTTTAATTATATTATGAAAAATTGAATTTTAAAATTAAGCATTGAAAACCTAAAATTATTTGGAATATAATATTAAATGCACTCAGATGAAAAATAAATACATATATATAATAATTTTATTGGAGGTAAAAATATAAATAATATTTATTACGGCTAGTCTGGAGGAAAAAACGAAAAAATTTCACGAAAGTGAAATATTGGCCAAAATTTCTATTCCTCATGACCATATCACAAATTACTGCATGATCCTTCTTCTAATATCTTAATAAATCTGTTTTAAAATAAAATTAAAACTGAAACAATGGCAGATTAATAGATATAATAGAAATTTTGCATGAAGAAAATACTACTGCTCTGATTAAACATTACGATAAAAAAAAAACGCCTCCCACAACAAAATATAACAGAAGTTCGTATAATTTTTTAATAATCGGAGGGTTTTCATCATATGGTAATATTTCGATAGCAGGATATTTGTATGAAAAGTGTGAACATTATAGAATTTCCTTTTCTTAAAAACTGTTCCGAATGATCGCTACAATCTGTTCAAATCTTAAATAGCCGGCTAGCTATAACAGTGTAGCTACAATTTTTTAAAAAATTAATAGCTTACCGCTTTCAGTGCTGCAAGTCTATCCTTAGTCATGATGGTAAACTTTAAGAGTTTATAATTTCAATGTATAATTTTCTAGGCGCTTTGTGGGGGTTAATCACCATAAAAATTGTAAAACTTCACTACACACATTATTGAAACCAACACAGCACAATTTCTCATCGATTTTCTGTCAGCACAGCCGGTCACTGAGGAGGAAGCGACATCTACAATTGACTCTAGGTACAACATGATACATGAAATGCTCACTTTGAAATTGGGCGTGGCACTACGACAGTTTGTGACTCTCAAATGATAATTTTAAGAATAATTAAGTCCATTTATGAAATTATTGAAGTGTTTGAAACATATTAACAGATGGAAGTTGAATGTTAAATTTTGCATCTGATGAAAAGTAAATGACAAATTTTAATATTCAAGATTTTCAATTAGAGGAAATAGTTAACTAATGTAAATTTAGATACTACAGAAAAAACCTTATTCAAATAAGATATTGTTTTGCCTTTTTCTGCGAAATTAAGCTTTTAAAGTTTTTTAATAAATTACATCTACTTAACAACCGTAACTGTAACTGATTGAACATGTGTTGACTTTCAGCTAAAACATAAACAATGAAAGCGATTTTAGTTTTGTTATGTAATACAGGATCAGTTTCATTGCAATGAAAATAAAAGATATTTCAGCGCCCATATTTTATAATTTATATCGTAATAAACACTATCAATTTGTTCCTAAACATGAACCTTGCAATCCCGATAGCGTTTCGCTGCTGCAAGATTTTGTTAATAAATATTCGAAAGTTTTTGTTTTAACTGGAGCTGGAGTTTCCACTGAAAGTGGTTTGCCTGATTATAGATCTAAAGATGTTGGTTTATATGACAGAAGTCCAAACCGTCCCGTGTTATACAAAGACTTTGTTTCCAAAATTGAAGTTCGAAAAAGATACTGGGCTAGAAACTTTGCTGGTTGGAAGCTATTTTCTTCAGCCCAGCCAAATGAAATACATAAATTTCTGTCTCTATGGGAGCAAAAAGGCGGTATACATTGGCTAGTAACTCAAAACGTAGATCGATTGCACCATAAAGCAGGTTCCCAGCATATAACAGAACTTCATGGAACATCATATCTTGTAAAGTGCCTTAGTTGTTCAAATTTGTTCTCTAGAGATCTATTTCAAGTTATTCTAAAAGAGTTAAATCCTGATTTTAACGTTGAATCTACAGAAATTGCCCCAGACGCGGATGTGCATTTGAATCCTGAGTTAACAAAATCTTTTAATGTTCCAGACTGCGAGAAATGTGGAGGCATCTTAAAACCTGATGTAGTGTTTTTTGGAGAAAATGTCCGGAAGGAAAAAGTTTTTGAACTCTATGAAAAGGTAGAGAAATCGGATGCTGTTCTTGTATTGGGGTCATCTCTTGAAGTGAGTAGAATAAGGTATATATATTTTAAACTCTTTCTCTTCTGTTACAAACAAAACAGAAAAATGTTAAAATTCATTGATATGCATCAACTTTTGTTTATTAGCAGTTTGTTAGGAATATTTAACTGCACAGCTTTTCTGTTAATTTTTTTCACACACTCAACCAACAGTTAATATATTATAATTACTACTCTTGGTGCTTTTCTCTTAGTTCGACTATAGCAAATTACCTGTAAATAGTAACCTTCTGCATTTCAGCAAACCCACTGTATTTGGTTCCCTGCTGCATATTCTGGTGCCTGCCAACTTTAGGAAATAAGCTAGTGCCAACATTTATGCTTGGCAACTTCTGCTCTCAAGCAAATGGAAATGTTTATTTATCTGTTTACTTTACCCTCTCACATCGAGCGAGGGGGTCCCGAGCAGTCTAGAAATTTTGCCTTAACATCGACGAAAGATGGTCTGAGGCAGTTGGCTTCTTTTGAGGGGAGGTGAGGTACTGAGATCACTTAGGAGATACGTGCAGTAGGGGATCCAATTATCCTTGGCCACCACAGCCCATTTTCATGGGCCTTAAGAGGAGGTTACAGCAGGGGGTAAATGGCCATACAGGTTGGGAGAGTCCAATTCATGTCGTATCCTCCTAAACAGGCCAGGTTTTAAAGGGACTAGAAGAAAAAAGACGTTTCTAGATTAAAGAGTTAATAATTATACAGTAGACTTTTGACTCTCCAGCCGAATTAAAAAAATTATTATCTGTTGTAAAATGAGAGATAATTTACTTCACCAAGGAGTATTCAGGCACACTCCTCCTATGTGCCTTGTGCATTACACGTGTTAAAGACTTAATTACCTATCAAGAACTTTTTTAAAAACTGGAAACTGTTAGTTTTTATTCATCTTAGGTTTGCTACTTTGCATCAGATTAATCATTTATCAATGAGCAGTAAAATAAGTTTTAAAAATATTTTACAAGAATTAAGCCTACATTTTACAATAATATTTTGTTTCATTTTAAAATTGATTGTATTCTTACTGTATAGTGTACACATGATTTTATGTTTCCTGCATTTTAGTTAGATAATAAAATTTATCTTAAAATATATACAATATTTTTGCTTTTAGACTTACTTTTTCTATAAAAAAAACTTCTAAATGTACTGTCCAGTACATAATAAACATATATAAAGTATTCAGAAAATATGAATAAGAGCAGGTTTGGGTATTAAAAGGTTGTTTTTAATGTTATGGATGAGGAAGGAAGTTAGCATTTATACAACTACAACCTCAGGGCTGGTGACCCTAGGCCAGGGGTCTCCAACCTTTTTCCCCTCGTGTACCCCTTGATTAGTCATTTTATTTTCGCGTACAAAATATTTCCTCCACAGGATACAAAATTTTTCCCCGATGGGGGACACAGCATCCCCAACAGGGGGGTCCTGGCCTCCCAGTCCCACCTCTGGCGCCACCCCTGATTGTCACATCCCCCTTCCAATCATCCATCTATACAAAGAAGTTTTTATCAATAATATTAAGGGCTTAGGTAAGCTTAAGAGTCAAATGACCTGAATTAATAACATTTGCAGGACATTTTTTTAGTTTACATTTTATTGCATTTTTGCAATAGCTTTAGTTCAATGCAAAAATAAATGAAACCAGTATCGTAATAATTTACCAATAATTTATAAGAACAGCTAAAAATTATACACTTTGGAATAATCAACTATTCAAGTCTTATAGTTATTAAACGGCAAGCATTCACTTGGGGAAACAAAATTCTGTAACTTTTTTAATCCATTATGCTTTCTTGTTTCCGCCATTACTAACTTCGATTTCGCATACTCCTAAATAGTCCTTCGTGGAACCACTGCCGGAGACAAAGAAAAATTTATGCACTCCTTATCAATATGTACTGACATATTCACATGCATACCCAAATCTAAACAAATTTGATCCAAAAAAAATTAATTTTTAAAATTAGCGACAAATTTAAATTAGTTGTGCACAAAGAAATCAAATTTCAGTAATATTCATTAACTTCTATTTACTGTTATAGATTAGTAAGTGTTGCAATTCAGTATTTATTTAGAGGGGTGGAAGTCTGCTAAAGAAATGACCTGAATTAATAACATTTGCAAGACATTTTTTATTTTGCATTTTATTGCATTATTACGATAGCATCAGTTCAACGCAAAAATAAATGAAACCAGTATTGTTCCAATAATTTATAAGAACAGCTAAAAATTAGACACTTCGGAATAATCAACTATTTAAGTGGTATAGTTTTTAAACAGCAAGCATTCACGTGGGGAAACAAAATTCTGTAACTTTTTTAATCCATTATGTTTTCTTGTTTCTGCCATTACTAACTTCGATTTTGTATACTCCTAACTAGTCCTTCCTGGAACCACTGCCCTAGACAAAGAAAAATGTATGCACTCCTTATCAATATGTACTGACATATTCGCCTGCATTCCCAAAGATAAACAAATTTGATACAAAAAAATTAATTTTTAAAATTAGCGACAAATTTAAATTAGTTGTGCACAAAGAAATCAAATTTCAGTAATATTCATTAACTTCTATTTACTGCTATAGATAAATAAGTGTTGCAATTCAGTATTTATTTAGAGGAGTGGAAGTTTGATAAAGAAATGATAGTTTTGTTTGACCCAATTTTTTATGGCATTCGTTGTGGTCACTTAATGGCAAAACTCGCCCTATCCAGTTTGTTGGAAATCTAAAATAATTGTCAGAACATGATGCCAAGTGTGTGTATCTAACCTGTTAAATTAAATGAGGTAAAATATAAAAATGTTTTGAGAATGGTCCGAAAAAGATTTGACGTAGTAAAATGGGCAATAGAAGTGGCAATATGATGCATTTATAAGCATCAAACTAGTCGTTATCTTGCTAGATGTAACATAACATGTGTTAATATTGCTCTATAAATAGCTCTTTGTAATCAATATAGTTCACAACTCTTTTTCCTATTATTCTCAGAATCATCACTAGCTGCAACTTCTGTATGTAAATAATAGAATTAGCAATCATCTGTCATTGCCAACCTTAACTCTTTCTATGGCCATGGGAAATATACTTACCACTAAATTCATTTATTTTTAAATGTCCACGGTAAGCTTTTTACAACCTTCTATTAGAGTTGTTATTTCTTCATTTCATTTCAGAAACCACAATAAATATACTTTGACCTCATAATGTGGTTTTAACAATGAAATTAATTGTTGTTATTATTTTGTAATCCGAATGTGGCAAGACCTGACGCTGAAAAGATGGTTGATATAAGTTCTTGCCGAATTTTTTGATTTAAAAAAAAACAAACTGTTTTTCAATTTCTTGTGTGACACTGAAACAAAATGCTTTGATTTTTTAATAAAAATTAATTAACAAGTCACATTAATTTTATCTAATAAGCTTAATGCATTTCTTTTCTGAAATCAATCTCAATCCCAAAAATAATTTACTAGAAGAAAACGGTTGTTTAAAAGGTTTAACATGTTTAGCTGCTACTATTGATGTGCATACAAGTATTTATAAACACTGCACCAAATGAAGATTTTGCATTTCAGGCACTTATTTCAGTTTTTCCTAAATTTGCTGATGCAAACTAGTTCTCATATTTTAACTAGTTCATATTCAGACAGTTTTTTGTTTTATATTTGCAACTACTTTAAATGGATATAAAAATAAATAAAACTTTCGAACCTATGCTGTCAGTTAATGAAATTTAGAAAATCTTTGTGTATTGCTCAAGAGCAGTAGTGCACAAACCATGGGTCGCGACCCCTCTAGAAATTTTACACAAAGTGAGGGGGTCAGAATTGAAAGTAGTTTGTGTACCACTGCTCCAGTGTATCAACTTTGCTATTCCTTTACCAGGCACATTTTAATATAATAAAATATATTTATGTCTTTGTAAAGTTACACTGTTTCTCCATTGCATATTTTTTTACCAATGTGAGATTTTAATTCCATAGCGTGACCCTTGATAATGTGCTTGACTGAATTCCCATCCATTTTGAGTTAGTTTATTTGATTTGTCTTATTCTCTTCACTGTTGTTTTGGATGCTGCTGCATTTGCATGCAAATAATATGATGTTATATTATTTTTTATGATGTTAATGGTTTTTTTTATTATTTGGGGGTTTTTTTATTAGTTTTCTCTTTTTGTTTTTCATTACTTCCACTATTCAATGGCTTTATTTTGCAAATTATCATTTTTTTAAAAATTGCTTATAAAATATAAAATTGCTTGTTTTATAGTAAAATCACGCATTTTTACTTACTCATGTACAGCATATTCTATTGTGCTAGTGTGACACATAAATTAATTTGTATTTACATCCTCTCACAAATGAAATTTTCCACTGTGTCTACTCTCTCATAATTTTGAGAGTTATATAGTAGTAGTTATATATGTAGAGAGTTATAATAGTTTACATTTCTACAGATTTTGTGTACTCTGATAAAAGAAATATAAATTATCTTGTGCATACATTGAAAAAGTTCCCATTATTATATAAATAAAGGGAAAAGATTGGTTTCCCTTTTTTTGTATTGTCTGATATTTAATTATGCAATTTTCTTAAAAGTCTTAGCTAAATTAATTTTGCAATAAATACTTTTTATTCATGTCATATTAATTTTTCTATCATAGTTATTTTAATGGATGGCTATGCTTTAATTTAATTAGAGTTTCTCAATGGAATTCATAGACATGTTCAATATTCAATTTTTAAAAAAACTGTTGATTTTATGTTTCATTTAATGGCTTATGTTTTTTTCACTTATTTATTCTTCTTTTTTATTTATTCTTCTTCTTTGGTTCTTCAATCTGAAGAACCAAATAAGATACACTATTGATTAGTTTTGATTAGAGGTTTGATATTGAGTAGTTTTGCGATATTTAATTTAGCTTCACATTTTAGATTTTACTTTTAATATGTTTGAATGTGCTTCCCCCCTTCTCCTTTATGTTTCCTGCATTTTCGGTTTTTTTTTTTTTTTTTTG
>BGPR01005962.1:9962-25406 GCA_013235015.1 Araneus ventricosus | reverse complement strand
TTTTTTTTTTTTTTTTTTCTTCTTCTTTTTAATCTCTTTTGAAGCCCTTGGATTATAGTTACTCTTTTCCCCAATGTGGGTGCTTTGGCCTAGTGTAGTGTTAAGGTCATAGGTTCAAAACCAATTCCACCATTGATCTGTCTTAGGCCTGGTACGTGTTAAATCTGATGTTGAGGGTGAAATGTCCTCCTCCAGGTGTGATACAGAAGTCTGGAGAGGAGGCTGGTGTCATCCTCGTCATATAATCATGGTACAAAATTACAAGGTCTCCCAAAATAGCCCTCCTCTTAATAAAAGCAGGATGTCAGTATAACTAAATTAATTATAGATTGTATATGTAGTTTAGATAAGTAGATAGATAGTATACTAAATATATTATAGTGTGTATATGTAGTTTAGATAAGTAGATAGATAGTATACTAAATATATTATAGTGTGCCAGACTTATAAATGTGTTCAAGTTAACAGAAAAATAACATTATATTCTATCTACTGATTGATATCAGTAACAACAGCTACGTAAAAAGTTATTGCTCGGGTTGTGCTATGATAAAAGCAATATAACACCACATTCTACGGGTGTTTATTCATTATCGATTTTAGAAATTTTTTTAATATAAATTTTGTGTATTAGAAAACTATATGGTACTGAATACTTCATGGCCCAATGGCAAGCAAAGTCTTTTTCAGAGGTTTATGGGTTATTAGATTTATAGAAAACCCAATTTCCAAAGATGCTGCATCATCGTGCTTATCTCATTCAAATATTTGACATCAATTGTGCATGTTGATTAATGACATTTTTTATTTTTAACACTCTTAATAAATGATACATAAAATTAATAAATAAACACTATTTAAATAAATTTTTAAGGTTTTAAAAAATTGAGACATTTTTAATTGCTTTTATGATTGAATGCATTATACAACAGCAAAGACCTCTAGTGAATTAAGGGTATTAAAAATTATTTACTTAGACACTGATATATTCATCTAATGGAAACTCAGAAACTAAAACAATGTTTTACATTTTTTAGTTTTCACTTTAATTAACGAAATAAATTTGAATTTTTGAGATCATTTTAACAATATGTTAATGGGGAGTTCAAAGGACTAGAGGAAAATTCGAATTACCGACGAATTCGAATTTGAAACGTTCGAATCAGCTAAGTTCCATTGTATATGTATTAAATATATTTTATTTCCACCAGTGCATTAATTAATTCTTCATTTTTATAGCTTATTTTTCTTATGTATGTCAATGTATGAAGTGGAAGAAATAAATTTGTGCACAATATGTGATGACGTGATATTTTCGGAGTGCAAAACATTTTCTCATGCAAAGGGTGAAAAAAACACTGATATAGAACATTTTCGGAACTACAGAAAGCAGTGGCGATTGAAGGGGGGGGGGGCGACCACTTTTTGCAGAAAATTTTTTTATTGTATTTTAGAGACCTAAAATTAGAATTATAAAAAAACAATAGTGTCCGGGAATGCTAGCTAATTCTGTAACTAACTTTTTAAATTTTGTTGTCAACCCCCTATACTCCAGAGTACTTCTGAGTGTCTAAATTTTTTGCTTCCCCTCCACTTCTCCCCCCAGTCGCCGCCATTGTCAGAAAGCTCACAGAGCTATGTCTTCTTTCAAATTCTTCGATATTTGTTAAGCAAAAATAGCACAGAATAGTCCTGATTTAAAAGCTTTTCTCAAAATTTTGCTGTAAATTGATTTGCTATTACGAATTAATACTTCCTGATTTTTTATTTATTTTGTGACTGCGACTGGGGAAAATCTAAGGTACACCGGTATGAAGATGGAAACTCACAGTTGTCTTCTTTATACTGTAGCAGCTCTCTCTCTGCGTATGATATTATCTTTGTTATCGCGAAGTTTAGTTTCCAAAACTGGCAACAAAAAGAGTTGTGATAGGAAACGAGACGGATGAATAAAAGTTCGATGTTTGTGATTCTAAACGCCTTCTTTCTTTTGAATTTAAATATGATTAAATCGTTCCTGAAATATAATTTAATTTATTAATTGCTCCCATGTATTAACTGTGCATAAGCGTACTACAATACTAAATTTTCCTGCTAATAAATGTTATGATTCCAAATCTAGTTTTGGCCGCCACAGTGCAAGGACACCTGCATCCTCGCTGAGAACGCCCCTGGTCAGTGGCGAATCCAGGATTCAGCTCTGTGGGGGGGGGGCGGAGGTCATAAACATTTTGTATCGTAGTGACGAATGTCAAACCTCGTGGCTTATGTAAACCAAAACACTTTAACTTTACAGGCTTTCCTCTCCTGACTATAAGAATCATAAAGAACAATACAATACTTTCAATAATTTAATAAAAAAATACAATGAAATAGCTGGTCAAAAAATGTTTTCGACCGCGCCAACGCTACAAAAGCAAGTGGAATGACTAGAAAAGTAGGAAAATTTTTGAGCCTGTCAAGTTATAAAGCACTGTTGTCACGATTTTATTACTATTCTTTTAAAATGAAAATTAAGATCAAACAGTTGTAATGATTTTAAATTAAATCAAAAATTTTGGTTCAGCTCTGGGGGGGGCTGCAGCCCGATAGCCCCTCCCCTGGATTCGCCACTGCCCCTGGTGCTACCGTAGTTGCGAAATTAATGTCCTATTTGCATTATGGAGGAATTCTGTTTAAAAACAAATTGAGTTAAAAATATTTTATAGTTTAAAATGGGGCTCCTAGAGGGCGTAACAAGTAACACACGAAAGAAGTAGTTTTAAACAATTTTTTATCTTTAATTTACTTGCTAGCAAAATTGTTAGCTGGAAAAACGCAAAGGACTCATTGCTTCACAACGAAAGTAGTTATACGTAAGGTGGCCAACATTTTTACAATGAAAAGGAGGACACAAATAAATTGAGGGGAAAAATATCGTAAATAAAAGAAAATTTAGTTCATGCAACAATAAAACGTTTGTAACATTTTAAATTTCAATTATCCTTACATGCCTATTAATTATTATTTAAATTAGCACTTTTCCACAGAATGAGTATATTTTATCGATGTATCATCTTCTAACAACATAATGGAAATATCTTAACAAGAAACATCCTTAATATAGAATTTTACGGCAAGAGCTGCAACTAGAGTGTCAGTATTCAATCCTGATTTCTCGCATCTCCCTAAAATCATTAGCAATTGAAAATACCCTTTCAACTGCTGCATTAGCTCCAAGGCAGTACAACAAATACTGAACAAGAATAAATAAATTTACCCATGGAATATGTTACTTTTTGAAATGACTGATTATTTCCACCCATCTTTTATCAATTTCGTCTAGTTTATTCACTCATTGTATTAATATTTTAGAAATTAAATATAGTAGAGTCTCCCTACAGCGAATTTCTGCCTGTAACGAAATTTTTAATCGGAAAGTCAAATAACATTCATAATATTCTCCGTATAACGAAGTGGTTGTCTCCCTATAACGAATTTTTTCAGACCTTTATCTTTTCGATTTTTGTCATTTTTGAAGAAAGTTGCTAATTTTTGTGCTAACAAATCGCTCACACGTGCCTGTTTCTGGAACCATACGCATTGTTCATTCCAGCAATAACACATAACAATAGAATGCTATGTGAAGGGTTAGCCCTCGTGTTGCTTCAAAACGGGACGTTAATATAACTAAAAAAAAAAAACTAAGCTATGTGAAGGGTAATGCAGTTGTGGGGACCTGGGTTTCTACAGAGGAGCAACATTTCTACGGGTCAAGATTCCAAGAATGGGGGTGGAAACAGCAAATGGATGTGACAATAAGCATTTTATGTTTATCTGTACTAGTACATATTATTCTCTAAATTGGTGAATTGTCTTCACTTTTGAGCATTTAGTTTATACAATAAAAATTAGTATAATTTTAACAAATTTATAATAAATATTACTTCATTTTTAATTGAAAGTCATAATTAAATATTTTTGAACTTATCGCACATACTAGAAGGTTTGTTACATTTACTTAAATAACTGCAAAAATCTCTAATCTCCGTATAACGAAATTTTCTCTATAGCGAATTTTTCAACTGGAACCAAGCGATTTCGTTATATGGAGATTCCACTGTATATTTAAGTTTTCGAATTTCAAATATCGAAAAGGAGGGCGCGTAGGAGGACACTTTTCGAGGGAGGACAGAACTTACAAAAGGAGGACGGATGGACACCTTATTATAAAATGCGGAAATCAATATCATTGAAAGAAAGCCAAAAAACTAAGATAAACTCAGAGGGGATCGAATTAAACAAACAAGGAATCCATTCGAGTCCATTTTATCAAGGGCTAAGTACATTATTCGAAATGAATTCAAAATAATTGGGAAATTTTTCTGTAAGAAGCTTGCATTACGCCAAATATAGCTTGTCTTAGCCCGAAATTTCACATCAAAAGACAAAGGAGATCTGTACATCTAAAAAGCATTATTTTGAAAGAAAAAGGAAAACCAATTATTATAAACTGCTCAGTGGCGAATCCAGGGCGGTATCGGGCTACCGCCCCCCCCCCCCCCCCGAGCCAAGCCAGAATTCTTGACTTTTTTAAAATCATTACAACTGTTTTTTCTTTATTTCCCCCTTTAAAAAAAATAATAATAACGTTTCAACATTGCTTTCTGGCTTGCAAGACTCGAAAATTTTCTTACTTTTGTTGTCATTCCACTTGTATTTGTAGTTTTGACGCGGTCGAAGACATTTTTTGGCTAGTTATTTCGTTGTATTTTTTATTAAATTATCGAAAGTATTGTATTGTTCTTTATGATTCTTATTGTGAGGTGAGTAAAGTTAAACAGTTTTGGTTTACTTTAGCCTTGAGGTTTGACATTCGTCACGACGATACAAAATTTTTATGCCCTCAGCCCCCCAGACCCGAATCCTAGATTCGCCACTGAAACTGCTTAATCTATAACAGGACTTAGAACTATCAATAGATTTTCTAGATCGTAATAGGTGCAGTGCAGAACAATCTTCGTAGCTCGATAGTTATTTGTTTACTAATTTTTTTTCTGTTAATCGATTTTTATTAAAATTCCGAATACATAATATCTCGGTTCATGACAATTCACTATTTTATTATTTCCAGAACCTAATTATCAGTTAATCGATTATTTTAATTAAATTTTAATTCTGACGAGTAGCGCCACCTTGTTGTGAATTTCAGAAAAACTGACTTCAAGAGCCCATGATATTTATACTAGCAAATTTTAAATTAAAAATAAAAAGTAGAAGCTAATTTTTAAAAAATCATCAAATTCAAAAACCTCCGCTTCTTAATACGCTAATAAAAGTTTATTTTTAAAAACTGGTTTTATGAAATTAATTGAAATCTTATTTAATTCTCTTCATGGTGTTTCAACCTTCTTTAGACTAAATATTTAACTATCGTATAATTTTTTAACACCTTGTTTATGATGGTTAACAAGCTGTAAATTGCCTGTGAATCGTCTCAATCAGCAAGCATGTCGCCCTTGAAGATTACAAAGTAAATGTTTATATCGGTCGCAAGAAAAATATAATGAAAACAAGCATAGTTTTATTTTTCCCCGATAGATAGTGGGCAAAAAAAGAAGTAAAAACTGTACGATTTTTTATTTTTAAGTCACATTTGTGTAATCGGCAGGGTTGTCGATTTTTTTGATTTTTTTCAAAAAAATCGATTTATTTGATTTAAATCGGATTTTTTTGATTTTAATGATTTTTTTAAAAACTATATATATATTTAACATTTGTATATTAGACAATGAGCCCTACAGTCATAGAATTATATATATATAACAACATACCAGGCATTAATCTGTACTTTCTTTTTTAAAAAAAACAAATTTAAAAAATTGAGTTCAAAAATGTAACAACTATTTAAAAAATATTTGTGAACTAAAATATAAAAATAATATACTTTTGAAATATAAAACAATTTTATTAAGGAAAAAATTAACAATATAATAAAAATTGTAATTTCTTGATTATAGATATATTATTGTATGTTAGAATACTGGAGAATTTTACACTCAGCTGTTCATTTGTTTTCTTACAAACACAAGTTTTGAAGCTTTCTCTAATCCTAATCTGTTTCACCCAAAACATTAAATAAAAAATTTTCTAGATAAAATTTTTAAATTCAGGCTTCGAGGTGCATTGAGTCACCATCGGGACTACCTGTGTGCCAAATTTCACGACTGTAAGTGCGATAGATTCGTCTGGACATTGCGCACACGCTCACAAACATTGTCTTTTATAAGTATAGATCATAGTTTAAATTGCACTATGTAGATGTTTGTATTTCTTTTGGAACATTTATATGCATTGCTTAATTATCTTACATTTGAACATTATTGCAATATAAAAATTTTGTTGTCCCCAACACTATTTAATTTTCTCTAGTATTAAAAGGAAACTCACTGCATTTTACTATTTTCTTTCTTTGTGAACATGATCCTTTCACAATATTTACTTTATTTTATAAAAAAGGAGCATCTCATACTTTGCATTTTATTGTGTTGCTCATTAGAGATTTATTTAACCCTTTGTGGCGAAGTGTGCCAGTTAATGGCACACCTAATTTCACTCGCTTCTCAACCGTTAAATTCAACTATATTTGAAAATACTAGGTTTAGGATTGGGCTAATAGTACTCCTTTTAGAATGTATATAGCAGTCTTTTGAAATTTTGTTTCGGAATAGGAATTATTAGAGATAAAGTTTGGGAAAATTCCTTGACTCAGAGATAAGAAATTTTTCAGTTCTGGACGTTTAACAATTTTAGCAAAGTTACTCGAGAATTTTGCTCCAATATTCTTGAAGTTTTAATTTATAATTTCCTGTAAGATTCAACAATAATTTTTGAGTGTATCAAGGTGGCTGTATCTAAGGGGGTTCTCATGAGGGGGGTGACCCGAAAGGGGGACGACCCCCCCTCAGAATGAAGTAAGTTTTTTAAAAAAAAACTTTTTTTGTAGATTCTATGTCTAGACAATAAACTAAACCCATTCATGATGTTTTCTCATCATATTTCCAAAAAATTATTGCCTTTTGTCGCAAAGGGTTAAAATCTAATTTGCTTGTGTTCTCAAAAATAAAGATACGGAAAGTACTCTAGTTACATCAATTCAATAAAATATTTTTTATGTTCTATATATTCTTTCTTTAAATATACATTTAAAAATACTTTAAAATCACTATTTAAAGATACATGAACAATTTTATTTCATTAAAGCAGATTAACTTAATATTTAAAATAAAGTGATTTAAATCAGTGATTTTTTTAAAAAAAATCAGTTTATTTAAATCGCGATTTAAATCAGTGATTTTAATCAACTGATTTAAATTACCGCAACCCTGGTAATCGGTGTGATGCTTGTTACAGAAAATGTTAATCTTTTAAGAAAACTGAAATGCAAGTTTTTATACTCATTTTTATTTAGCTTGACGTGTTTCATGTTTGTAAAGATGAAATTTTGTAGCCGTTTTTTTCACTCGCTTCCTGATGTGCTATGGTTCTGATATTTTCTGCGGACCTGTGTTCTCGATGACAGCAAACTATTTTAGTATTTTCAGATCTCAATTATTTGTTAATCTATTAATTTAATTTTGATTCTATAAAAGTGGCGCCACCTGGCTTTGAATTTTGGAAATGTGAGAGAATTACAGTTTTTATAATATTTATAATGGCGAATTGAAAATGAAAGACTCGAGAGTGGACGATAGTAAACGTAATGAAAGTTTTAAGAGCATGCTTTTATTAGTGTAGTTTATAATTAAAAAAGTAGAAAACATTTATTTATTTCAAAAATCTTGGAATCTAAACAAAAACTTAAAAGCGTGAGGCTCTGAAAACAACACGATAAGGAAATTAAGGTACATTTAATATCATAAGAAAGAAATGGTACTTACGTATTAACGCCACCGCAGCAACAGATTTGGCGGTTTTTAAGTGCCGCCAATTTGGCGGTTTTCGTACTTACGTATTAAGGCCAACGCAGCTACAGATGTGGCGGTTTTTAAGTGCCGCCAATCTCTTTATTTGCGCATTACCGCCAATCTGTAGCTGCGGTGGCGTTAATACGTAAGTACCAAAGAAATTTCTTAAAGCATCATTAAAAAATTAAGATATTGTTACGAACATGGAATGTCGCTTCCCGGCAATGTTAGTCTTATGGTTGGGAAGAGACTTCTACAGGAATATGTATGGGAATGCCGGGGGAAATGGAGCCATAGATCCCCGACCTTGGCGACGAAATGAGGGATCTCAAAAGTACTGGAATTTTCTTGATATCTCGATTGGGGACCGAGATCTGGATTTATGCAGATGATTCCATGCGACATCACGGCGTGCTGGGGAGACTATAAAAGGATCGTGCTCAGATTATAGTGTGTGTTGATCGACTGGGATCGTCTTTGGAATGCGAACGCCTTTGGGATTTCTCTTTGGAATTTTATCCGCAGTGCAAGCTAGTAAGCTGATAGACGGCGAGCGGTATTGAGAGTTCTGTTACTGTTATTAATTAGTGGTTTGCTGTCTGTTGAATTGCTGATTTGTGCAAGTGCTGTTCTTCCTGTTACCTGTGCTTCGTGTTTTCTGGAATAAAGTGTTATTCTCCGTTATCCTGCTTGTTGGACTGCTTTCACCGTACACACACCGGACGATTTTCGTAACAATATTTTATGAACGTGAAGATTCCAATTTACTTAGAGTATTCTTATCAGCGCCTCACACTTTCGCTATTTTGATTTAACCTCTAGATTTTTTAAATAAAAATATTGTTTTCTACATTTTAATGCATTAAGAAAAGCGTTTAATTTTTTTTAAACACAGAAATCATGTTTTATTTATTTGTGGATCTCATTGGTAGGATGAATTTGCTCTCTCTAATTTCCATAAAATGTTCTAAAACATGAATAAACTCATAGCGGGACTTTCTCGCTATATAAACGTGAATTGTTTATTGTTGGAGTAAACGAAGATTTTACCGAAATCTCTGCTAAATTTAAATAATATTTCGCCTTTTAAAAAGTGAAATTGTTCAAGATGTTAATTCAAAAAGTTAAGCAAATACTTCTGAGTCCCTAACTCGACAGAAAATAGTTTCAACCAAGAAATAATACCGCTTTTTACAAAATTGAAAATGGAGATTTATTTACAAATGTGAATCCGTGAATTTTACATCGGAACTGAACCTTGAATGGAAAATACGAGGTTCACAATTCTTAAAACAAAAATATAAATATTGATGCGCGTTTTACCAGTGCTGTCAGTTGTGTGACTGTCGTGGCCACTAGGTACAGGGGCACAGGCGGTGTTCTGTCAGTTGTTTGAACACAACATCTGTTGTCATGAATTCAGTGGAAAGTATGCTTGCCATGCCTTAACCAGCGAGAGCGGTCTCTCCTCAACTTTCTCGTATACTCCCCAACAAAGGTGTCTTCCAACCCGCATGAAAATTGCGGACCTTGGGCAAGACTGGGACCACCGCAAGTACTCAGGTTTTTATTGCCCTCGTAATCGGCGACCGGGGCAAGGCGGAAGAGTGGTAACACAAATGAGAATATCCCCTTCCGACTCCACGTTTTAGACCTCCCTGAAACACAATTTGAAAACACAGCCCGAAAAACACAATTTTGGAATTATGCCTGTCTGTCTGTGTCTCTGAACACGATAACTCAGAAACTATTAGAGCTGGTTGGATGAAATTTGGTATGTGACCTTTGCACCAAATCTATAGGTTTCTATCAAATTTTGAACAAAATCCGTCCACGGGAAGTCTCTTAGTCAGTCTGTCTGTGTTTATATGAACACGATAACTCAAAAACTTAAAGCATTTTATGTTAGGGGACAAATTTTTGAAAATGCGCTTTAATAAACAATTTTATTTTATTGTTTGGGTTAATGTGATTCAAAATAATACCAATCAGGAAATTTTCTGTCGCTTGAGATTCAGTAAAATGGGATAATTTAGGCAAAAAAATGCTGAAAATTAAAGCAGAAAGAAAAACACTATAGAAGAAATTCTGATCTATATATACAAATTCTTTCACTGCACATAACACTTACAGCTATAGTGAAGGCAATGAATTCGGATCTAAAATATTTCCATTTACAGGAATGTAATGACAAGTCGAGTATTCTATAATTCAGAATTTCACAAAATGCATTAGTATAAACAACATTAAGCGGCTCTAAATCAAAAATTGTTGACTTCAGAACTATATCTCTAGTTAAATATATTCATAATCTTTTGAGTTATCATGCTTTACGTAAGTAACTTTTGACAAAGTTTTTCAGAAAACGCATTTTAAAGTTTTAATTTGCTTTCCATAAAAAATATATTTATTTAAGTTCCTTTATAATTCGCTACGTTATTAGGCGTTTGCCATTGCGTTTTTGAGTTATCGTGTTCACAGAGAGACATAATTCCAAAAATGTCTTTTTCGGATTCAGGGGGCTCTAAAACGTGGAGATTCATCAAAATCTCGTGGACGAATTTATTGCCGATTACAATACAGTCGACGCTCGTTATAACGACCACACATTATAAAGACCATTCTATTATAACGACCAGTGATAAAATCCCCAAGTGTGTTTCCCTATGCACTCTATGTTATTTTACTGCCGGTGTAACGACCGTGTCGTCTAATCCCAATACAACGCCCAAATTCAGCGGACACTCTTCCCGGTATTTTTCCAAAAAGAACATGTTTCTAAACGTAAATGACCTTCATTATTGTATTTCCAAGCTTCGTAGATCTAGAGTTTTCAGTGTTACAGTTCAACTTTGACGGGGTGGGGAATTGCCACTAACCACAGCGCCGAAATTAGAATAGCCTAGAATAAAAAATGTTTCAAGTGCTATTGACACTTTAAAATGTTTTTTTTTAAAGGCAGAACATTATTTATCATCTTTAACTGAAATGAAAAATTATGTTTTGCAAAAATCACATATGCAGGAAAGACATTCTTTAGAAAATAAATGTTTTGTAAGAATATAAAACCCCTTATTTTCTACTTCAAAATCTGTTTTAGAAATATATTTTTAATACCTCTGATAAAAAATAATTTGAGTATTTAGTTTGAATCTCTTTTAAAATCGCCTACTTTTACGGAACTGATGAGAGTGCATGTGTACATTTTTTAATTATATCCACTATAGCGACCTCTCGTTATAAAGACCTTTTGCTGTGGGACGCAAAGGGTCGTTATAACGAGCGTCGACTGTATTTTCTCTTTGTGTACGAGAAAGTGAAAAGGGTTGATCTGCTTTCATTAATATACAGGGTTCCCACTTAAATAAGGGCCATCGCCAGTGCCACCCCCTCTTAACTTCAGAACGAAGACAGCTTTAGTCATGAAAGTAGTGTCTAGGTATAGTAAAAAGTGTATGCGCTGTGCGACAACTTACGACGCCATCTGTTGGCAAACTTCGGAGTTAGTGTTCCTATTTCGAAAATGGTACAAAATAGTAGCGGGTAAATGTCAATTGCAAAGTTGTAGAGCGTAATCGGTTTAGTACAAAAAGACACTGTGTTCATATTAATACTAAGAACAGAAGGCTTAAAATGCGCATTTCATTGTTCGCGATTTCTATAAATGTGACGTCACAAGACGTGGACAGAAGGAGAAAATGCTATTTTTTAGGCAAAAGATGATCCTATTATACTTTTTCCTGTGGTAAATAGCAAGTGTATGGACCTTTCCGCCAACATTGCAGGACTTTCGATGACGTATTATTGCGTACCAACTACTACATGCTAAAAACGTGTGCAAATTGAAATTCAAACAAGGGTCTAAATTTGTATTGTATATGACATAGAGCACTTTTAACACTGAAAGTAGAGGTATCTTGTGATAACTAGTTGTTCTTTCTCTTTTTAACCCGTTCTGAGACGTCACAATTTCGGAAATCGAGAACAAACAAATGTGCATTTTAAGCATTCTGCTTTTCGTATTAATGTCTCAAAGGTGTCTTTTTGTATTAAATTGATAATGCTCTACAACTTTGTAACAGGCTTTCTTTCCCTATATTGTACCATTTTCGAGATAGGAACGCTCACTCCGAAGTTTGCCACCAGGTGGCGTTGTAAGTTGTCTCATCGCATAGCGCATAGACGTTTTACTATACCTAGACACTACTTTCATGACTAAAGCTGCCGTCGTTCTGAAGTTAAGGGGTGGGAGTGGCCCTTATTTAAGTGCGCACCCCGTAGAAAATTCGATGACATTTTACCTAAAAAGAATTTTACTTGAAAATAGAAAAAAACAATACGGCCGTTTTCGGTAATGAGTCAGCCATTTTCAGAAAAGTGTGATTGAATGGTTATGGTGTTGAAGTAAAAGAAGCCTTTTTCCCCCTCTTAATCACATCTGCATATTTCTCCTTGAATGTGTCAGTATTTTTTTTTAACTCGATTTTCAAATTTGTCGAGAAGTATCGGAGATTGGCCCTTATCAGATGTCACTTTCGCAACCCTCTCTGTTATCTGTTTATCTTCTCGAATAGATTGATATAAGCTTTCAAGATTGCTCACTTTACTGGAAATTTTGAACAAAGCCAATCATTTTTACTTTCTCGTCTACGAAGTATACAAAGAGAAAGTATTGTAATCGTCAAAAAATTCGAATTCGAGATTTTGACGAATCTCCACGTTTCAGACCTCTCTGAGACCGAAAAACACAATTTTGGAATTATGTCTGTCTGTATGTCTGTGTGTGTGTGTCTGTGAACACGATAACTCGAAAACTATTAGAGATAAAGGTATGAAATTTGGTATGTGAACTTGAAACATAATTTGTAGGTTTCTATCAACTTTTGGACAAAATCCGTCAACGGGAAGTCTGTCTGTCTGTATGTTCGAGGTCATGTGAACACTATAACTCAAAAACTTGAAAAGCTAGATGGAACACAGTTTTATAGTCATGAATGTAGGTCCGTATAACATTTTGGGCCAAATACGTGAACGGGTTGACAGTCTGTCGGTCTGTATAATAGCATACTTGTTCAACTCCATGCGCATGCGTAAATGCCTGTGCAAAGAAGGGATACTCCGAAAACTTGGCAATTTGCCAAAAACCAATTCTGGCGGCGAGATTTTGTAAGGAAGCAAACATTTAGGGCGTTTCGTTTTATTTGCGTATTGGAAGCAATCTGCGCATGCGCAAGCTATTCTCCTGTTTTCTTCTCCGTACGCGGAACTTGCGTTGCTCGAGTTTGATAAAAAAAAATAAATATTGCGAAGTTTTAATATATACGTATCTTTTTGAATATGATTCTTCACCTCAATATTTTACTATCACTATAATCAACAATGAAAAACCTGATAGTCATTGCATTCTGGGTTACAGTTGGTTCGAACTTTTTATCAACGCAGGGGGAAAGGAAATGACAAATGTTTGAAAAGTATACGAGGAAGTTTAGGGGAGGCCACTCCCGCTGGTTTATTTCAAATATTATTAAGTTATAAGTTATAATAATTTTTTTTAACACTTCTGCATTACCTTCATTTTGACACGATTTTACTTAACTTGCCTTCATGTTTGTAACAAGAACACAGGTTAAATGTCTGTCACAATTTGAAATTTAAAATTACTTTGTTAAGGGAATTATCAAATTATGCATTCAATTGAAATTATATTCCCGACGAACAAGTTGGTCGCTGAAGGCGGCTAGTATTTTCATATTTTTAGAACTTCATTACCAGTTAATTAATTTGTAAATTAAATTTTGGTACCATATGTTAAATGCCATCTGCTAGTCTAGTGAATTTGGGAACAAATTAATCACAAGATTATGTAATATTTAAGACATGAAATTTTATTTCTTTCTCTTTTTCTAAAATTCATTGCTGACATCTCTTTTTGTTTTTTAGGTGTATTCAGGATACAGATTTGTCCTTATGGCTTCAGAACTCAAGAAATGCATCGGTATAATAAATATCGGACCCACCAGAGCTGATAAGGTGGCAACGTTTAAAATCACTGCAAGATGTGGAGATATTTTGCCGAAAATCAAGCTGTGAAACTATGGACATGTACAAATTTTTGTTGATAGTTTTAAATTATGAAATTTTTTAGCTTTTTCTGTTTGTAATAAAATAATATTTATTTATTGAAAATTTAGATTTTCTTTATGAGTATTGGTAATTTTTATTTAATCTTCTGATGATATTATAGATAGTTATTTCAGCATATATCTGGAAAAGAAGGTAAAAACAGTGGAATATATAAATATTTTTTGTAGTTACTTTGATCAATTTTTAAATTAGTCTTCGTGCATTCAGTAGTGTAGTGTATTGCAGGATGAATTAACAGACTTTTTTTTTATAAAAAAAAACTTTTATTTTAAAATAATTTTTCCCCATAATACCGTTCATTCGTTGGATTATCAACATCAGTCGTTACATTTTGGTCTCTCTCTCTCTCTAATCACTAACTTTAAATCTTATAATAACTAACATCTTTTTCGTGCGTTGCTAGGCAACGCTCGTAAGACAAATATTGTATTGTCACACTACATTTTAGAGAGAAAACTTTAGAAATAACAAAATATTTTGTAACGAATATCACAGTAGCCTCAAAGTTAAAACTTGCATGAAATTTTGAATAATTGAAATCGTTCACTCCAATACTAGAATGCCAATCACTAACTCAGTTTGCTGAATCTACAATTCTGGTGATAAAACTGAATGCCAACTTTTATCCATCCACCTCGTTGCGTTTTAAAACGACGTCGACTGTCTGTCCCGTCAGGTCGTTCACATAGACGTGGACGGCCTGACAGACAGTCTTTTTGTTGATGGATTTTGTCTAAAGCTGGTCATTCATCTGTACTTCCTTCCATTTGTCCCAAGAATGGTTTTTTCCCCCCATCCCTTCAAGTCGAAAAATGAGGCACGTCATTCACGAAGGTTCCAATGTTTGTTTTGAGACAAGATTCAACGTCTCGGAATTCTAGCGACCTCCTCTTCCCGGGAGATTTCGGGTTTCATTTCTACCCTCGACGTGAGGTCTCAATGTACGCAGATCCTTTGATATGCCGTTACCCTCTAATCGAGGTCCCAAATTGGAATCGGCGCTTGAGGTGTTGGATTTCGAGTTCGTATGAATTCCAGTATTGTCATTCCGCTATGCCAATTTCCGTCGGTTTTTAAAACTGGCGATCGCTTTTTTCTTCCCGTGTTCCAAAAATTCCATTTTGGAAGAGATGTGAATGGCCTGCTTAAAACTGATTGATAGATATTTACATTTTTGGTGTAAAGACCGCGTACCAAATGTTATCCATCTAGCTCAAAGGTTCCCAATCTGTGGTACGCATACCCCTGAGGGTACGCGAATGCAAGGGTGCCATGCCCCCTGCGGGGGTTATGTGCCCCCCCCCCGGTCGGGTAAAATTTTTGTATCCCGTTCAGGCAACGAGGTATTCAACTA
>BGPR01005961.1:67889-86361 GCA_013235015.1 Araneus ventricosus | reverse complement strand
CTGTAACTTATTCTGCATTTTGGCATCACATAAATTTTGCCTTTCCTAATTAATTTTGACTAATTTAATTATTAGTCAACAAAAAATAAGAATTAGGTTCTTGACTTGATTTTGGTGAGTTTTAACAGAGAAACCGTAAATAAACAGCTACTATTTTTTAATTAATTTGAATTAAAAATTAAACTTCAAAATAAATGTTTCGATTATTTGTCTTGATTTCTTTACCTCTTTCATAGAAATTTACTCACCTGCAGTTGAACAATAAAAAATTATGAAACTTTTAGGCACAGGAAGCGAGTTTGCCAATATCACTTGTTAGTCTCGTAAAGTAGAGACAGGAAGCTTGAGTAACACTGGTTATGAAGAGCTGCTGGATAATAAGCTAAAAGCGTCCTGGCTTATAGCAGTGGAATTCCTATGAAATAGAGCATTTCTTATTCTTTCAAAAATGACGAATCGTATAAGTTAAAAGAGACATTTATTTAGACGACCACATTTAAGAACATATTTACAGATCACATTTCCATTTAACAAGGTTGATACTTGTCCTACATCTTATAGGCACAGTACCAGCAGCAGCTTACATAGCACTGAAGTCTCTCCGAGAAGAGAATGCTTAGAGGACCTACAGACCGTATCGAAAAGACATAGTAGAGACAAGCATATATACTCTGCTAATAATCAGTAGATCTACATATCAACTGCGGGAATCGAATAGACAACGTCATACGATTCCGATTAAATAGCTGCTAATATGGATGTCAAGCGAAGTGACTAGCTCAAAGAAATGACGTGAAAATCTTAAAGAAAGAATGCTTCGAATCTTAGAGTAAAGGTACGAGAGACAATTTAGAAAAAATGCAAGCTTCGTGGTTTAAAATGCAGAATTTCCTAACACAATTCAATAAGGACGCAAAAAATATTGTTGTAAAAATTCCTTAATAACCATGCGATAAATGAAGCTGTGACTGCATTTCTAAAAGTTCCTCATAATCTGCCTTAATTGGTGATGTACTGATTATACAGTCAAGTCCCGTTATAACGAACCCACATCGGACAGATCCAGAAGTTCGCTCTAACCGAGAGTTCACTATATCCGATTTTTCAAATATTGGCTACATAAGATTTCCTATAAACCTTAAATACATTTCTGTGTTGAGAAAATTAATTACACTAAATTACAAATAGTAATGTACTATAATAAATTCATCTGTTCTTAAAAAATGAAACCGTGAAATTAATTATACTCACATTTATTTCTCTAAAGTATGAAACTAAGTAGTGATTTTTCGTTATAGAGCTGAAACTAAGCTTGAAAAGCGGAAATTTTTGTTCGCTATATCCGAATTTCTTGCTTTTGAAGGTCGTTACAAGCATTTGTAAATACATTAACCTTCCAGCTGGCGTGCGTATGCACTGCGTACTTATATTGTGCATCGTATTATCGTTCTTTTATAAATTTAAGTGCAATTTTTATTTATACAGTCAAACCCCGTTATAACGAACCCTCAACGGACCGACTCAGAAGTTCGTTTTAACCGAGGTTCGCTGTATCCGTATTTGCAAAAAAATGCCCTAACATGCTAAGATACTACTTCTATAATGAACTTTTTAATAACATAATATTTTCATTAGTAATTAGGGACAAATAAAGTATTAAATAATTCGCTTGCCAACGTTAGCCATGGTCACTGCAAAGTTCACAGAATGATAAGCAATTAAACTAAAATGCCAGAGAAAACACGTGATTGCTCCTAGGTCGTCTGACCAGAAATTCCTCCCCCTTCCTTGGTTGACACCAGGCCAGGTGTCCACCGGGGGGAGGAGGGGAGATAGAAAATGTAAAGAGCCTTGCTATTGTTCCTTTATCCCACTTATGGGGTTAGCAGCGACTCTAACAAAGGTACAATAGGCGAGGAATGTGGTCTCTGAACCAGAGTATTTCATGCAAAAGGGGTAACTCTTGTAGAATTTCAGTTGTCTTGAGCACAATTAGTAAAGAATGTCCCTTTGGGCAAGTGAAAAGTTTGAAATTTTAGAAATTTTCAGTTCGCTATAACCGAGTCTCTATTCCTCGCCTATTGTACCTTTGTTAGAGTCGCTGCTAACCCCATAAGTGGGATAAAGGAACAATAGGCAAGGGTCTTTACAGTTTCTATCTCCCCTACTCCCCCCGTGGACACCTGGCCTGGTGTCAACCAAGGAAGGTGGAGGACTTTCTGGTCAGACGACCTAGGAACAATCACGTGTTTTCTCTGCCATTTTAGTTTAATTGCTGTTAGTTGTAAACGTATGAAAATACATTATTAACATAAGGCTTCAGTTGGGACCATGTAAATGGTTCGCTGTAACCGAGGGTTCGTTATATATCGGGTTCGCTATATCGCGGTTCGACTGCATAATCTTTGTTTAGTATTACTAATATAATAGGCCAGATCCTCCGGTAACGCTCTGACGTCACCAGCAATAAAACTCGCGCATAGCACTGCGAGACGTTAAACAGCATTATTTCATTGTTAGAGAACCTAAATTTCAGTAATTTTAAATATAAAAGAGTAATTTTCGTTCTAATTTCAAATTTAATAGCTCTAAAATAGTGAAATAAAATTTGCTATCGATTTATATAAAATTTATCTTGCCATGATCAATAGTTCCCGAGAAATTTTAAATTACATTAATCATATAGTTCAAATTAATTTCAGTTTTAAAATAGAAAGTAGTAAATTACGTCAGTGGTATATCATGCGCGTGATATAGTCTGGACGCCAAATTGTATCTGAATGCAATCGTGGCGATGTTGTTTTCTTGCCAAGAATTAAATTAGCCACCAGTGACGTGAATCTACCATTCGTTCTCAACCGCCGCCAGTCCCCGTTAATTCCAGCTTACACGATGACAATCAACAAATCGCAGGGACAAACTTTCGATCATGATGGTATTTGCCTCGATGAGTCTGTCTTTTCATATGGACAGTTCTATGTTGTAATTTCAAGGTATAGGATTCCCAATCACGTTAAAATTTACACAAAGACATCTGAAGTACAAAGAAAATTATTAAACAACAAAAAATACTTCACACGGAATGTTGTTTACCAAGAGGTTTTCTGAATAGAGAAATATTTAAATAATAAGTAAATAAAACAATATTTCCTGTCATAAAAACATATGTTTATTTTATTTGTTTTCAATCAATGTTAAACATTTCTCCCGCATATATATATATATCTATTTAAGGACGTCAAATTTGAAGGGAAATCTCTCGAATGAAGAGGCAATATGCACCCGTCAAACCATGACGGGTGATTTTCTAGTAAAGCTAATAAATACAAATTACACAAATAAAAGTTGCATTTAGTTTTGTAAAACAACATATATAAATACGTAATACGATACGCGATCTCCTGCATACGCGCGCCCGCTGGAGAATTAATGGCATAGGAGTTTGGTTGGGACTGTTTGAAAAGTTCCTTATAACGGAAGGATCGTTATATCCCGGGTTCGTTATACCGAGGCTTGACTGTACTGTTATTTTAAATTATTATACAAAAATTTTAAAATCTACCGTGGGCCGGACAGAACCTCTATGTCCATCCCTGCCTTACATCCTTACATCTGATCTGATCACTTTATTCTATTGCCATAAAAGACTTCAGTCAGTCATGAAGTTTGGCGCCATTTCGGTATCCAATCTTCTTCCGACAGCCGTGATGTAACTAAATTTGGCGATTGTATGCCCGAAGGAAACCATAGTATTACAGCAACCTCGAATCTAGAGAGGGTTCCGATATTCCTTGTTGGAACTCGCAATCCTTCTGGGATTATCTTCCTCCCCTTCAACAAAAGAATTAATTGAGACCCCCGGTTCCTTAATGGACTAAATTCGGCCCGGATGGCTCCGGTTGGCGCAAAAAACCGAGTCCATTAATTAAGAGTATTTCGCCGTTAACCTTTATGCTGGTCCGCAGGATGGCAATCAGTTTCCGCCACTCTTAATCTACATAGTGCTCAGCCGAGTGTGGAAAATTGCAGTTTTGTTTTGGTGTAAGTGCAAACAATTTAAATATTAATTCAGGCTTTTCTTGAAAATGATTTGTTTGGTTTGAACAAAAGCGGGAGGGCACCCTTTGAAATTTTATTCTTTCCCAGTTTCCAAATTTCTAATTTATATTGTGTTACTTTTACTCTCAAAAGGAATTATTTTGTTCTTGATTTTTCTAAAAAATAGCTATATGTTAAATTCATGGCATTAAATTACTTTTAAAATATTTTACAATTCAAACAAGGCTTTGGATTACATTATTATTTTGAACAAAGTGGCAGGCACTTTTGAAATTTTATTCTTTTCTCCCTTAGTTTCAAATTTTAATTCTTATATAATGCTATCAAAGGAATTATTTGTTCTTGATTTAAAAATAACTTTGTGTCAAATAATTAGACATAAAATACACTGAAACAAGGTTGATTTATTATTGGTTTGAACAAAAGTGGATGGCACTTTCTTTTGAAATTTCTATTCTTTCTCCAGTTTCAAATTTTAATTTATTAAAATGTTACTACTCTCAAAGGAATTATTTGTTTATCATTTAAAAAAATTAATTTTATGTCACCTGTGGCATTAAATTACTTAAAATATTTACAATTCAAACAAGGCTTTGGATTATTATTGGTCTGAACAAAGTGGCAGGCACTTTTGAAATTTTGTTCTTTTCCCAGTTTCAAATTTCTTTAATTATTAAATGTTACTTATCAAAAAAGAATTATTTTTTCGTGATTTAAAAATAGTTTTATGTCAACTACATTAAATTACTAAAATATTTTCACAATTCTAACAAGGTTTCAGATTATTATTGGTTTGAACAAAGTGGAGGGCACTTTTTGAAATGTTATTCTTTTTCCCAGTTTCAAATTTTTAATTTATATGTAGATGTTACCTTACTCGCTAAAAGGCATTATTTGTTCGTGATTTAAAAATAGCTTTATGTCAAATTACATGACATAAATTATTTAAAATACTCCAAAATTCAAACAAGGCTTTGGATTATTATTGATTTGAACGAAGTGGAGGGCACTTGAATTTTATTCTTCCCAGTTTCAAATTTTAATTTATTAAATGTTACTTTTACTCAAAAGGAATTATTTGTTTATCATTTAAAAAAAAATAACTTATGCTCAAATTCGCGGCATTAAATTACTTAAAATATTTACAATTCAAAACAAGGTTTGATTACTGACGAATTTGCGCTTTAACAGGATTTTTACTCAGGTAACCTTAATTTCCGTTTTAAATACATTGATTGCACTTCGAGCAAAGAAATATTTGGTTTGTTTCTCGTGATTCTAAGAAGAAAGGGCGAGTAATACAAAAATTGTTAAAAGTTATGAAAACTTGTTTGAATTCTGCAAATTTGCATCGACTTCATTGGATAAAGTGCAACATCTACATGTATCCATTTAAACGTAATTTAGAAATAAATTCTCTTCAATAAGAAACAATATAAATAGAAACATTTCAAGAAAGTAATATTTATTTTTTAGAATTTTAATTAGTAAAGGAAATTAAGATTAGGAATAAAATTTCAAAATACCCAAAACTTTATGGCGTATCTCTCAGAACTTTATTTAGAGTTTTGTGATACACGTCAAACATTTATTATGCCCTGTGATCAATAAATATATGCTACTAATTAAAGAAAGTGTTACTAGCTAAATTCATTCTGATTGAAATTTTTAGGGACATTTTTTGTTATTATAGATCCCATTGTTGTTGCAGGTCACCATCAAATATTTAAAATTTTATATTAAGTTTCAAAACAATGATATGGAGGGAGTGTTTACATGTGGAAAACTTATTGATGCAAAAAACAGGAAAAGTTTAGAATGTTCCTGTAAAATTGAACATAATTATATTTTATATAAAAATAAAAAAAAGAGCTATGTCCGAGGAAATAACAATTCTTTTCCGATTCATTTATTTTTCTCATCTGCCAGTTGTGGAAAAAAGATTCGAATCTGCAAAAAAAAAAATTCTTCAGTTCTACAAAAAAACCCTTCTCGATTCTAGCAAAAAAGGGAGAAAAAATGGTATAAGATCAATGTATGCCTGACATTTAACAAAATTCAGAAACATCTTATAAAAAATTATTAAATACAAATGGAATATTAATTATTAAAAACATGACACTAATAACAATGGAATATTAATTATTAAAATATGCATTTAATCTGTCACGAATGGAATATTAATTATTAAAATATGACAATTTAATACGAATGAATATTAATTATTAAAAATATGACACTTAATACGAATGGAATATTAATACTAAAATATGACACTTACCACGAATGGAATATTAATTATTAAAATATGACACCCTACGAATGGAATATTAATGATTAAACATGCCATCAATTTTAATACGAATGGAATATTAATTATTAAAATATGACACTAATACGAATGGAATATTAATTATTATTAAAATATGACATTTAATACAAATGAATATTAATTATTAAAATATGACACCTCAAATACGAATGGAGTATTTAACACAAAAATATATCACCAAAATCACGAATGGAGTATTAATTATTAAATATGACACTTAATTACGAATGGAGTATTAATTATTAAAAATATGACACTTAATTAATGAATGGAATATTACTATTAAAATATGACACTTTATCACGAATGGGAATTATTATTGATTAAAAATGGCGACAATACAAATGGAATTATTAATTATTAAAATATGACACTAATGAATGGAGTATTAATTTATTAAAAATATGACACTTAATACAAATGGAATATTAATTATTAAAATTGGCTTGGCAATTAATACAAATGTGGAACATTAATCTATTAAAAATATGACACCCCTCTAATACAAAACGGAATTAATTATTAAAAAATATGACAATAATCCTTCTTAATACAAAATGGAATATTAATGAATAAAATACGACAATTAATGTTAAAATGAATATTATCAATTAAAATATGACACTTAACACAAAATGGAATATTAATTATTAAAATAGACACCTCACACAAATGGAATAATAATGATCAAAATTACTTATCACCATCATTGAATGGAATATTACAACCACCAAAATATGACAATTTAATACAAATGGAATATTAATTATTAAAATAGGACACTTAATACAGATGGAATATTAAACTGTCATAATCTCATTTCAAACTGTATTCTTGAAATCCTCCTCACTGGGAGAATTGAAGTATATCGAGTGAATTAAAAATATTGAGGGATGATATTTCCTTCAATAACATTTTTTCACTCCTTTTTCTGAAAAAACAACGAATTCTAAAAAATTATTTCAAATTATTTTATTTTCTTCTTCCAAGTGAATGTTACAATCGTTGAATTCTAAATAAGGAGAAGATTATCAATTCTCATAGAATTAGTGCTTGAAGAATAACAGAATTAGTGTTTTCCTAGAAGAATAACACTAAAAGGAATTTTCCAGTAATATCGTTTTCTTACTCTGCTTGTGATACTCAACGTGTGCTCACAATAGATGGGAACTTGGGGAGCAAGTATCTATGTAACTTTTGAAGACTAAATAATAATTGTATCCATAATTATTAATTAACGAGTTAAATCAAGTAGTTGAATCAGATACAAGAAAAACAGGACTTCGAATTATGTTTATTTACAAGTATAAATTAATAATGTGAAGGATGATATAGGGTTACTATTTGAAATAAAATGAGTTAGGATCGACAAAGCGGATTCAAAGTATAAAATAATTCCTTCACTTATAATAGATATATTGCCATTTTAAAACGAAAAATGTGGGCGCATGTAATAGATAATTGATGTGTATGTAGTTTATTTCAGTCACTCAATAATTTTATTGCAATGGAAATGATGAACTGTTGTGTGAGTTTTCAACGACAGCTACCTCACACCTCCTTACTATTAAATACATGCGCCCCATCAGTTTTTCGTTTTAACGGTATACAGAAGAAATTATTTTATATTTTAGTCTGTTTTGAAAAACGTGGTCTATTAAAATTTTTTTATTTTTTAAATAATCATTTTCTTGCTTTTAGTCTTCTGTGTGTTAAATTTTGCACCGATTTTAACATCTTGATGAGATATGACGGAGACATGTGACAAATTTCAGGTTTATTTCAGTTTCTCTACACCTGATCATAACAAAAAATTGTTATTTTTCTGAAAAAGTAAGTTAAGGTGACGCAGAGACCTTGATATATAATGAAAACGTACTGCGCTTGCGCAAAGATATGGCTAAAATATGGGGTGCTTCGGTAATCCCATGGTCCATCCATATACCCAAGATCCAAGTCTGTATCGATAATATTTTCTTTGATATATAATGAAAAACGCATCGCGCATGCTCAAAGATATGGCTAAAATATAGGGTGCTTGGATGATCCTTGCTGGGTCAACTATATACCCAAGAACCAAATCTGTAACGTTAATAGTTTTGACATAATGAAAACGGTCAAGCATGCGCAAAGATATGGCTAAAATATAGGGTGCTTCGATGATCCCATGGGTCATCCACATACCCAAAGAACCACCAATGTTACTGTTTTGAGATATAATGAAAAACGTACTGGTGATGCGTCAAGTGCAAAACATGAAATGACAGACAAACGGACAGACAGACAGACAAGAAAGCGAATTAATAATGCATTATCATCTATCTAGTTTTGAACTATGTTTAAGTTTCAAGTCTCCACTGGAAAGTTAGTTTAAAATCGATCGCAAGATTTTGTACCGAACAGACAGACACAAGACAGACAAGAAAGCTGAGTTAATAAAAAACGTGGTAATAAAAAATTGAAACTCAGCAATTGAAAGGCGTCGCATTTCAGATAAATATCTTAGACAACCTTGATTTGTGGTATGTTCAGCACTGTCACAGAGAGTGCAGCATATTCCCATGTTATCTTGCTAAATTGTATACTAATTCTACAAGATAAACTGTTCAATACATAATTCATTTTTACGAACTTAAGTAATGTAATGGCACAGTTCCTTCTTAAATTATAATCATGTGTCCAACATAAAAATTGCACAGTTATAACTATACCGTTATCGGGTTTACTTTACACGGTAGAGGTAACTCACACCATTATAAAGTGCATGCAGAAAATTGAAAAGAATTCAATTAGGGTACGGATTGATTCTAAATTGTTATACTTTACTTACAAATAAAGTGTAAAATTACAATCATTCATTTTTAATGGAATCCCATTATTCTATGGCACGGTTCTTCTTAGATTATAATTTATGTGTCAGTCGCATAAAATTGCACAGTTATAACTATACCGTTATCGGTTTACTTTTATACCAGTAGAGGTAACTTTCACCATTATAAAGTGCATGCAGAAAATTGAAAAGAATTCAATTAGGGGTACGGAATTGAGATTGCTAAAATTATTTTACTTTACAAATAAAATGTTAAAATTACAATCATTCATTTTTAAATGGATCCCATTATTCTATGACGTTCTTCTTTAGATTATAATTTATTGTCACATAAAAATTGCACAGTTTACTATACCGTTATCGGGGTTTACTTTATACCAGTAGAGGTAACTTTGCACCATTATAAAGTGCATGCAGAAAATTGAAAAAGAATTCAATTAGGGGTACGGAATTGAGATTGCTAAATTGTTTACTACTTTACAAATAAAATGTTAAAAATTACAATCATTCATTTTTAAATGGAATCCCATTATTCTATGGCACGGTTCTTCTTAAATTATAATTTATGTGTCAACATAAAAATTACACAAGTATAACTAACTTTACTTTTCCACCAGTAGAGGTAACTTTGACCATTATAAAGTGTAGCTGAAATTGAAATAGAGATCAATTAGGTAGTTGAGATTTTTTCCTCCTATTTGCGAACACTGACAGTGTATTTCATTCCTTAAACTTGCAAGAGATCATTCAGAAGTTAGGGGAAGAAAACATTGAACCAGCTTTGCAAATGAAAATTTCAGTGTTGAAAAAGTCTCTGGTGAAGAATGTACAACATTTCTAGTGCATTTCAGTGTGAAAGATAATAAAACCTAGCTTTCATTCTGTTGCTTTGAAGGACAGCCATACTTATTAGTTAAATTGTAATAAATCTTTTTTTCTGGTGTGACGTAATTGTGCACCGGAAGAGGGTTTTATGCATCGCGGAAGGTTACGGTACAAAGTAATCTCATTGCTTTTAAACTATTTTTGACATATAAAGTATTATCAATAATGAGTAAAATTTATAGGTTTTGTCCCAAGTAGCCCAGACTCTTATTTATTTCTTGAGTTCTGAATTTCCCCTTATTCATTGAGTGCTACGTATAAGTACTCACAGGAGATAAGATCTATCAAGAAAACTTTCTACGCCTTTATAAAGGCGAAAGTTTTCTCGATAGAAGAGGAAACCAAACCACATTCACAAACATAGAGCTAGAGATGCTCCTCAAGAATTAGAAGTAGCACTGATTATAAATTGATCAAATTTAATGAAATAATATTTAAAAAATTGATTAAATTAATTAATCAAACATTAATAAAATTCTTAGTATTATAATGCGCCATATGCAGCTGCGTATAATATAATACAGATGCAAATAGATACCAAATTAAATTAGATTATGAAAGAGTGTGCTTAGATAGAATATATAGGAATAGATGAATAATGCTATTTAAGCAAGTAATACGCAATAAGTTTACAAGCTGTATAGACTAATATGAACATTGTGTAAAATTATTGAGAAGTAAAAATGTCAAAACGCGGACGATTCCTCGTTGTTTTCTTTCCGTTTTGAACATTTTTTACTTTCTAAATTAATTTTTATGTGTTTTAAATATTATCGTTTTAAACTTTAGTTGATGCAATCACTTGAGGCTGTTGCGTTAGTGCGCTTAAAGATGCATTGTCATCGTTTTTTGTTTAAATCTGCTGTTTCTTATCTAAACTTTTCTTTCATTTTTAATTTTTGTTTAGTATATGTATTATTAATAATGCACATCATACAAAAAGCGTAGTGCAACGAAAAAATTATAAGAAAATGCAAAAATTTCGTTTTATTCTAAAAACAATTCCGAAACATTAGAAAAGCATTAATCTAAAACCAAAATTATTATTAGCATAAACATAAATCTCCTTTATCACATTACTAATTTATATTATTTATACATTCGTTGCAAAATCCAAATTAATTCCAAAAAGAAAGAGGAAATTGTTGGCATAGAATCTACTTCTTTTATAGCAAAATACCTGAAAGAGCAGATTCTGCTGGAAATCAGAAAGATCTTGGAATTTTGGGTTCCGCATAATTACCCCAAACCGCACCAAAAGTGATCCCGAATTCGTCTAAAGATATATATTATCTTCATCCATCACGAACGTTCCAGGCTCGTCCATGGTCTTCTGTGATACTCAGATCAAGAATTTGTGATGCTGCACTCGATACCGGAGCACTTGCGGTTTTCATTGAAGCCATCCGCAGCGCGTGTGTTTTAGAGAACTTTGGTAGTATCATACCGACCGATCTAGATGTATGAGGTTACTTTCAAATTAATCGTTGTTTTAAGGCCCCGACTCTTGAAATCGCATTATCTACAAGTAAATAAAAAAACTTCAACATTTTTGCGACTTGTATACGAAACATACAAAGATAAAGCATTGTAATCGTCAAGAAATTCGACCTCGGGATGTTGAGGAATCTCCATACTTGGACTTTTCTGAGTCTGTAAAATACATTTTTGGAATGTGTCTCTCTGTCTGCGAACACGATTCTTTAAAAAAGCAACAAGCTAAAAGAATGAAATATGGTATGTAGTCTGTACAACTAGATTACAGATTTTCATCAAATTTTATATGAAAACTGTCGATGGGAAGTCCATCTGGTGCTGTATGTGAACATGTTAACTCAACCAGCGGGAGTGGCCTCCCCGAAATTTTCTCGCATTGGAATAACACGGGTGGGAGGAAAAAATACCACGCGCGCCAGGAAACGTGCGACAGAACTTCCGACTAGATTTGCTACCAGATGGCAACACTCTTATGGAATAAAAATATTATTTGATTAATTGATAATTAAGTCCTGCATATATTAAAATACTGTATTTTTATCGGGCAACGTTCGACTGAACAAAATTTCAGAACTCTGGTACAACAGGACAAAAGTAAATAATCGATCACAAAATTCCATCTTTACCAACCAGAGACAAGTTAACTTAACCCTTCAACCGGCTGAACCGTAGAAAGTCGCTCTCTGATGACTATTCTAAAACCGGCTCCGTCGCAGAAAGTCGTTCTTCGATTATTACTCTTAAACCGGCTCCGAAGTAGAAAGCTGCTCTCTGTTTATTACCCGAAAACCGGCTCCGAAACATTTGCGTTCACCATTTAGCTACAGAGAGGCCGTTTTCAAAGCATTCAGCTGAAATATTTTTGCCGTTCAAAGGGTTAAAGCTTAAAAACAATCAACCAGAAAAATTAGAATAAATTTAAAAATAGAATCTTAATTTAAACTTTAAACAAGAACAACAAAAAAAAATTATTTATAAACAATAAAATTTAGAAAATAAAATATATACAATGTTTATATACAAGTTATAATACATACAAGTGAAGTTAAAGTGTGTAAAAATGGTTCTTCAGTAGGTATAAATTGTGGAGATTCATTAAAATTTCTATGAAAATGTTTCTAATCATCACAATAGTTTCTCTTTCTGTACTTCGTATACGAGATGGTAGAAAATGAGTCAGAAATGTTATGATGCATTCAAAATGATATTTTAACAGTTTTCATTTTGAAATCAATGTCACAAATGGGATTTTCACGCGATCAAGTTAAATAAAAACGCGTGAAAAAGAGGAATTGGGGACTTTTTAACTGCTGGAACCTCGAAAGCCACGTGGATTACCAGACTCAGATTTCCCATCGGGCCAATCTAGGCCTGGCCTTGGGTGCATATACAGAAGAAATAGTAACCACTTTTGAACAATAGCAGGGTCATATTTAGCCTTTGAACGGCTCCGTGCAAAAGTGAAAAATTGCGCCCTTATGGAACTACAATGCATTCTAAAAAAAGTTATATGGGCTTTTTTACATCTTTTTTAGCGAACTCCAAAACACATCAGTGTAACTCAGTAATTGTCACAAATACATATAATAACTTTTCACTTAAAATACTTTAAAAAGAACAATTAGCAGGAGTATAATTCTAAAAAAAAATTATGAACTTTTAGTTCAGAGAACAATGTTCAAGTTTGGAGGAAAATTCATTTTTGCTATCAATTTCAAAACTTTCAAAGGTGGTAAAACTTTTTCCAATGGAGAACACACCACTGATATTTCATCACAAAGTTCCAGGCTGTTTATATCCGATGATTCTCCGTCTGTTAAAACGGTTTCCAAATCTTCGGAATTGGCCAAAATTGCAGAATAACTAACAATTTTTAGTCCATATATACGAAGCAAAAAACAGAAGTCATTGTTGTGATGTTGCACCTGAGAAAATCTTTGTTCTAAAGAATAGATTCCAGTATATATATATATTTTTTTTTCATTAAATCTTTCTACTTATGTCCATTCAACTGACAGGGAACCTTCACGGTTCCGAGTTTGAGGCATACTGCGACGAAAAGAAAGAAAGTGTCAAAGTGGTGGTAAAAGAATTCAATTTTGCATTTTTCTTGCATATCGATTATAGCCTCATCCTGATTTTCATCATCAAATTGTCTTCTTCGTCGACGAACTCGATGTTTAGGTATTGATGCAAAATTTTTATCTACATCCATTTTGGATGCTATTTCGCCAGCAACTATCCGATCTCAAATTCCTGAAAAAAGATTGGAAAGATTATACAGTAGAACCCCGATAATCCAAAATTCCGCTTAATCCGAACCGATTTTATTTTCGAAAATTATATGTAATTGAAAACATTACCTGAAAAGATTTAAATATACATACTAAAAACAAAAAAGTACTTTTTCAGCACGCATAATTTTGTACACATCGAAGAAACTAATGCAATTCGCCGTAAGATAAGGTCACTTCATACATAAGCACATCCATTATTCCAATGAAAAGGGGAGACATATTCTCTTTCTATTGCTTTTGAATTCAAGAGATAGTAGTACTGAGTACATATAACTTACATTTTTTAGCACACATCTTCTTTTCTATTTTTATCGGGATTTCGGTTAATCCGAATTTTTTGTAATCCGAACAGGCACCGATCCCAATTAGTTCGGATTAGCGGGGTTCTATTGTAATGGATAAATATATTTAAACACAAATTATTACAATTTTATACACGAATTTTGTAACGATATAATAATTTATTTATTTATGCAAAATTTATACTTGATTAACTTTCGCAGGAAAATTTTACTTCGCGTTTTTTTATTAGTAGTAAATTACTGTTGATCTAAAAACTCTTTCTATGGAGTACTGGTATTGTGTTTCATGAGTATGTAATACTGTGTATGTTTTGTGTCTATTGTGTTTATGAGTTGACGCACTTATACTTCTCATTTGCACTTTGCACCTCACTGCATGTTCCTTTGGTAACAGCCCATCCGACTTTTGTATTAACACCCCACTTTTTATTAACCCGGCATGATTTTAAACTCAAATCTTTGAATTTGTGTTTAATTCAAGGCAATGATTCCTCCCCCTGGTTTTATATAAATATGTCTGTCAGGGAGATCAGATTATTATGGAATTTCCACAATTTTAGTTGTTTCGTTTTAAATTAAAAACAGACCAAAATATTCATTAAACTGAAAAAAAAATTCCAAACAGATGTCTTCATAAAATAATCAAAAGTATTCCGTTGATGACATTAAATGTTTTGTGTATTCCCCCAGTAGCACAAAGATATTGTACAATATTGAACGATATTCGCAATATTGTATAATATCATATAATATTATATCATATAATATTATACAATATCGAACAATATTGTCCAATATCGAACAATATTGTACAACATAATATTGTCCAATATCGAACACTATTGTCCTATATCGAACAATATTGTACAGCATAATATTGTACAATATCGAACAATATTGTACAATATCGGACAATATTTTACAATATCGTGCAACATGTTGTGCTACCTGGATCTTGGGCTTCTAGGGAAGAACCCCGCTAATCCGAAATTCCGGTTAATCCGATCCGATTTTATTTTCGAAAATTATATATAATTGAAAAGATTTAAATATACATACTAAAAGCAAAAAAAGTACTTTTTCAGCATGCATAATTTTGTACACATTGAAGAAACTAATGCAATTCGCCGTAAGATGAGGTCACTTCATACAGGAGCACATCCATTATTCCAATGAGAAGGGGAGACATATTCTCTTTCTATTGTTTTTGAATAAAAGAGATAGTAGTACTGAGTACCTATAACTTACATTTTTTTAGCGCACATCTTATTCTTTTCTATTTTTATCGGAATTTCGGGTAATCCGAATTTTATGTAATCCGAACAGGCACCGGTCCCAATTAATTCGGATTAGTCGGGTTCTACTGTATATAGATTGCTGGAGCCTTGAAAGTTTTGTGGTCATTAGTACATAAAATTAGATTGTTTTATTCTTTTTTAGAATTTTTTTCAGAAAATTTTCTAATTAATTCAGACACTCCGTTGCGATTTTTTTTCCTCATTTTGTTTTGGCAATTTTACGCTTCTCGGTTTTTGTACTCCGTCCTGGGGCACAGACTAATGGAGCATTCGTCCGGCCCTGATGATAGATTTTTTTGTCTTCGGTGGACCCTCGCACTTCTTTGCATTGAAACAGAATTAACCACTTTCGTGACTCTTCAAGCCAACTCACGGACAAAACCTCGAACGAAGAAGTTCCAGAAATACTTCAGACCATTTCAAGAAATTGGATGGGATATTTTTGCTGATGTTAATGTTATCTCTTCAGTAATATAGTTTAGAATTAAATTTAATATGTTTCGGAGATTATAAAGATTGTATTAAATGCTTATATGTTTCAAAAATAAACTATTGTACATTAAACTGAAGATTATATATTGACTTTTAACGTAGGTCTACGTTCCTCCCATTGGGATGGATCTCAGGAAGGAATTTGTTTGACACGCCAAAACGCCACAGAAAACGTTGTTTGGTATATCCTCTTTATCTCGGTAATTACATATGTTAAAAACATAACTAATGTCTTACTTTAGAGATAAAGGGTAACAACAGAAGTTACAAACAAAATTGAAAATCGGATTTGTAGTTCAGCGACTACTAAATCGTAAAGGTGGGCAAAAATACGCATGAATTGGTGACGCGATCCTCTATATCTCGGTAACTGCATATGTTAAAAACGTAGCTAATGTCTTATTTTAGAGATAAAGGGTAACAACAGAAGTTACAAAAAAATTTGAGAATCGGAAAAGAGTCACGAGAGTAAAGTAATCCTACGCCTTTAACATCAGCGGCTGTTTGTTTACTTCGGCAGGGCGTAGAAATATGTAAATCGGGTCCATTGAATTCCAAACTGTAAAGGATATCGTCCTCCCGAATTTACTCCATCATCAGACAATTGTCCCGAATGAAGACCCTTCCGGCAGAGGCAGCTGACAGCTCGAAGGCGATATCCTGCCACAGCTGGAAGTCCGGCTCCCATGATTAAGTCCCCGGACAGCAGACCCAACTGGGTGGACTTACACGATCCGCTGGCTGCATTAATCCTCCCCTAAAGGATTCCAATAATAAGATGGGAAGTGGAAAGGGAAGACAAGATTATGACACAACCTTCCCCCCTCTGCCTTTTTTATCTGGATTGACTGTTCTTTTTCTGCCTCTTTTTCTTTCTTTCTTTTTTGTTCCTCTCAGAGACCACAATTCCCATGTCTTTCGCTCAAGTGGATGGGGGGGAGAGGGGATTAATCTGGCGCCCCCCCCCCCGACCGTTTTCGGCGGGATCTATCCCCCTGGCTCCCTCCATTTGATACGGTGTTTCAGCACTGATGAGTCTTTGACGGAATTTGCATTCTTCCGGATTTGGTATTCATGATGGATGCCTCCCGGATAGGCCGGATTTTTGGCGTCCGGGATACCCACCAGGATTTGATTCCAGGAGCTAGGAAGATGATAAGTAACCGTTATTTAAATTCGACTCTTCTTACCCTTATTATTATTACTAGACTGCCCCGTTGAAAAAAAAATTGACTGGAGGCTGTCTTTTTCAAACTGTCGTTGATGTTAAAGGCGTAGGACTACTTTACTCGCGTGACTCTGTTCCGATTTTCAAATTTTTTTTGTGTGTGATTTCTGTTACCTTTTATCTCTAAAATAAGACATCAGTTATGTTTTTAACGTATGTACTTACCGAGATATAGAGGATCGCGTCACCAGTTCATGCGTATTTTTGCCCAATTTTGCGACTCAGTAACCGCTGAACTGCGAATCCGATTTTCATTTTTTTTGTAACTTCTGTTGTTACCCTTTATCTCTAAAATAAGATATTAGTTATGTTTTTAACAAATGTAGTTACCGAGATATAGAGGATCTCCCATACAACTTTTTTTGTGGCGTTTTGGCGTGTGAATCAAATTCCTTCCTGAGGCCCCAATGAGAGGAGCGTAGTCCTACGTTATAATGGTTGCGAATGTTTGAAGTTTAACCCCTACTTGGTCGCGTCGCACGTCATACATTTGGCTTTTTTGTGCCCGTACGGTCGGCGTCGCACGTCATGTGTTTGACTTTTTTCTGCCCGTACGGTTTGCGTCGTATGTCACACGTTTGGCTTTTTTGAGCCCGTACGGTCGGCGTCGCACGTCATGCGTTTGGCTTCTTTGTGCCCTTACGGTTGGCGTCGCATTTTATGCGACGAAGACATTATTAATTACATTGTACAGACATTATTAATTACACAACAAATTACATCGTTGAAAGTGAATTTTTCGCTACTCTCGCATATTCCGCGATTATTTTTTGAATTTCTAAATATTGCCAAGAGATGGAACAACTACTTTATTCACATTTTCGCCGTGAGATTTTGAAATTTTTCACACGCAGCGTGATATCTGTTAGAAATTATACTAAAAAAATATTTTTTGATATTCTTTACCAAGAATTTTTTTAACAACGTAAGCAATAAAATAATCGGCAATAAATTATTTCAATGCGGTTTTTACACTCTGATGGTCAAGAAGGATTGTAAAGCTGTTGTCATGGTAAAGTTAATCATTTTTAAAAACATTTTTTACATATCATAAAATTATTTTTTTCATGCAGATATTTATCGTAAATAACTCAAAGCAATAGATTTAAAAGATATATTATCAGAGAATATTTTGTTTTAAGCTAAAACTTGGGAGCATTGCAGTGGAAACTGGAGATGACTGAACAGAATACAACATGTATGACCACCAGTAGGTCAATCAAAAACTGGTGATACAACATGTATGACCACC